>WBNM01034498.1:10280-63223 GCA_013399055.1 Ramphastos sulfuratus | reverse complement strand
CGGCAGCAGCAGCAGCGGCGGCGGCGGTGGTAGCGGCGGCGGAGTCGGTGGTCCCGAGTGTTTCAGCGCGCGCGGGGCCGAGTTCCTGGCGTCTTTCCTCTCGCTGTTGGCGAAGGAGATGGGCCCGTGAGCGCTGCTCCCAGCCGAGCTGCCTGAGCCGCCCCCTCCCTCCCTTCCCCTCTCCCTGCCCCCGGTCGGCGGCGAGGCGGAGCGCTGCCTCCCCCTCCTCCCCCCTCGGCGCCTGTGGCCCGGCCGCGGCCGTCCCCTCCTGGTCCCCTCACACTCACNAGTGGATTAGTTGGTCTGAGCTTACACAGTGTAGGTGCACTGTGCCCTTCACACAGCAGGTATGCACCTGCACCAAAAGCTGCCATGGCATACTATATTGTGCTTTGTTTCTAAACAAGGCTAAGTTGCATGAGGCATATATAGCCTTAAGTTTAAACCCCCATGCTCTGCATTAGTCATGTTTTTCTCACCTTATCCCTCCATTCTTCCAGATAAGTAGAAGGGATTGCAAGCAGGCTGTCTTTGTGTATGCATCAGAATTCTGAACTCCTGGAGGAACTTAAACAGCTCATTCTATTTGGTTTCAACAGTAAAGCCTAAGCATTTGTAAATTAAGTAGTATCTGATCTACTTTCATCCACTAGTTCTCATTCAAGCAGAAATTCACTGGTAGCCATTCTAAATTGACCAATAAGACACGATTTTTTTTTTCCTGCCCTCAGAACACCCCTGAAGCACTACCATATTGAAACCAATAGGCTCATATCTGTCTCAGCTACCTATTTGCAATATAGTTTGGTAAAGTTTAAGTAATTAGACTTTAAATAGTAAACCGGAAACTTTATTTCATCTATTTTTCTAACGCGTTTAAAAATAATAACATACAAAAAGGTTGTAAGAAAATCCCTCTCTGCTATACTGTTTTTGTAAGGTTTTGTGGCTAACCACATTTCTCACCTAGTGGAATTTTAGCACTGTGGAGTCCAAACACTTGAGTGTTTCAGGTTACATTAGTTTTCAGTTCTGGTGTATGCTTTAAGTTTCCCACTTCCTTCTTCAGGACATTAAGTAAAGTTCTAGAACTATCCAAAATCTTCATATAAGCGGCTTCAGTTTCGGCAAGAATTTTATCAAGTTCATTCCGTGAAGCTACTTTTTGGGCCAGGTTTTCACAGACACGCTGCAATTCTTCATTCAATACTTGGATTTCATGCTGGAGTTTATTTCTTTCCTCTTCTGCTTGCTGGATTTGTTTGGTCAGCTCTTGTTTTTGCATACACAAGTCTTCAATGCATTTCACTAGTTCGTTATTGTAACCTTGAAGAACAGCTCCCTGCTGAGTCATCCTTCACTCCCGTCCCTGAGCGCAGCCGCTGCTCCCTTTAGTTCCCTCTCTCCAAGAGCCCTCTGCGCTCTAAAACAGAATACCCACAACGACAAACAAAACAAGAAACACGGAAACAAAAAATATTTAAGAGACGTATCACGAATAATCCTATGCTAACAGAGGCAGAGACACAGGGGAAGATGCTCTGTGTAAGCTTAACATGCTAGCTCTCATTTGTGTCACGTACTTTCCCATGTCAAGAAAGGGGCAATGGAGAATTCAGACCCTTAGTGAAACTGGTGTCTCCTACAGTACCCTCACGACGATGCTCAACTCTGGCATCAGAGTACTTGTACCACAGCATCTTAATACCTTTCTTAATAGATGATGCTTTGTACCTCAGACTTCAAGAGTCTGGGTCAGGAATAACCCAGGGAACCTTTCCCAGGAGAATGCACCAGCAGCAACGGCTTCCACTTGGCCTTTCGTGAGGGGGATCTTCATCAGAATCTGATCACAGGCTCCGCTTCACTCGCAAAGCCTGGAGCCACCTGAAGCACTGTTGGCTACACAGGGGCTCCGCGGTTACAATTTGACGCGTATGCCGGGCCGCGGAGGAGCCGCTCGGTCGCCAGAGGCGGCCGTTAGTGCCCGTTAGCGCCTCTCACCCACCGCCCCCTACCCAGCAACGGTTTCACCGCGCCCAGGCCTTTGTGCCGCCAGCGCCTCGCTGTCTCAAGTGCCGGTGCTGCGGCAGCTTTGGCAGTGTTTCTCCGGGGGCCGGGAACAAAGGCCCGCCACTGCGAGTCTGAACAACGTGGGGCCGCTGCGATGGCCGGGCTACAGGGCCTGACCCGCGCGGCGGCCGCCACCATCGCCTCCCCAGGGACATTTTAACAACCTCTTCAACGCCGAACGCCTCCTCACAGAAGACAAGCTGCACACAAAATGGCTTCCACCGCTACATCAAGTCCCCGGGCGGAAAGGGAGAAGGGAGTAGGTAAGAAGAAACCTTCCCTTCCCTATCTCGCGGTTAGGCGCCTCTCCCTCCGCCCGACCACTTACTCTCGCAATTCCCTCTATTGCCCCCACCTGCCTGGCGTTCCCGCCCTGTCGGCTCCCTCTCAGCCCGGCCCGCCTGTGGGGGGAAGCAAGGCGCGGTGCTACCAGTAGCGCGCTCCCCTCGGCCAATCAGCCGAGCGCGCCCGACCAGCAGTACCTTGGAACCGCCGGGTGAAGGGTCACGGAAATAGCCGAGCGTTTCCGAACGCGGCGCCACCCGGACGGGAGCGTGAAAACGTTTCTACGGAAATAACCGATGTTTTCCGAAGACAGGTAGCGTTCGGGGGGGAGGATAAGGCGGGCCAGTCGGTGGGAGGGAGTAGAGTTACGGAACGAGCCGATGTTTGCCGAAAGGAGAGATTGAAGGGCGTTGGGCTCGGCGAAGGCAGCCGATGTTTCCCGAAGGCAGAGTCGCCCGAGAGCAAAGGGGACAGAGGGGACGGAGCGTGTCGGAAAGAGCCGAAAAGAGCCGACGTTAAACGAACGCGGCGTCGCCCGAGTTTCCCGGATGTAGTTGGAGGAGCNCCCTCCCTCCCTTCCCCTCTCCCTGCCCCCGGTCGGCGGCGAGGCGGAGCGCTGCCTCCCCCTCCTCCCCCCTCGGCGCCTGTGGCCCGGCCGCGGCCGTCCCCTCCTGGTCCCCTCACACTCACACACACAGGCCGGGCATTGATGGTAATGTATGCGAGGAAACAGCAGAGACTCAGTGATGGGTAAATCCCTTCCTCCTTCTCTGGCCTCTGGCCCCGCGGGGTCTCCCCCTCTCCTCCGCCATATTGGGGCACCCTTCCCCGGCGGCCGGTAACGGTTGTTCGTTAACGTCTCTCTCTTTCTCTCGCTTTCTCTCTAGCTGTCACGACCGCAGGGGGGACTCGCAGCCCTACCAGGTACCTCAAGCGCCGGCCGCTAGGCCCAGGAGGAGGAGCAGGGGAGGAGAAGCGGGGTGGGGGGGGAGCGAGCGAGCTACTCCAGCGAAGGCTTCGGCCGCCGTCGCAGGCCGCGGTGCAACAGACGCCTCGGTCCTGGCCCTCAGTGCCGTTTCAGGCTTGAGGGAAGAGGGAGGGGGTGCGGCGGCGGCCGCGCGCGGAGAGAACGGTGCTCCGCCGCTCTTCTGAGGCCTATGGGGCCGAGGCGAGGAAGAGCGGCCTAGGGCCGTGTAGGGCTTGGGCCTAGTTGTCGGGGAGGGTACGGTACGAGGGGCGGGAGAGCGACCTGGGGTCACTTGGCGTGGAGTGGAGATCCAGGGGGAGGTGAGTGTTTTCCCTTTAAAAACAAAAGGCATCTTGTTCTTCCCCCACCCCCTCCCCAGGTCCGTCCTTCTCCCCAAAACTGCTGCTGTGGACTGTAACCTGAGCAGGGTATGGTTTTAGACCCTGAATAACTGGGGTTGCCAGTAAAGCTTAATTTCTGCAGTTGCTAGCTGCTAGACATGCTCTGAAACCATCAAATCTTTAAGCTGCTGACAATAACCTAATTTCATATAAGGTGGACACTGCAGACCACTGGTGTGTCTAGTGAAAAAAACCCAGTTCTCAAGGTGTCAATCTGGGGAATGTTACGTGTTGTAATAGTGCTCTCCTTGAGGCATGGAATTGAAGTGGTTTCTTAGATTTCTCTGTATTTGTACCACTGAAGTGTAAACTGACAGTATGAGGCAGCTGTCAGTGACAGTTCGTGTAAGTGTAAACACTTGCCGCTTGGAAGCTCACATTGCAGAATAAAGCTGGTTAAAGTGAGGCAAAATATGTAGATTTTGGTAAATCTTTCAAAATTAATAGTATGAAACAAAGACTTTAAAAAATGAACATGTAATATGCAGACTTTACATGTTTTGGGCCCCTAAAATTATTTTTGTTTTTACTACATTTGCTACAAGGTTGCTAGTATTGAAAAAGCATTTCAAAAGTTCACGGTAGTGGTAAAACTGTGTGGCCTTGGCTACACTTTGAAGGACCTCATCTAGTGGAAAGTGTCCCTGCTCATGGCAGGGTGATTGGAACTAGATGATCCTTGAGATCACTTCCAGCCCTGACAATTCTGTGATTCTGTGTGGCTTACTCAAATTTTATACTTCCAGCATAATTTCTTTTTGTATTAATAGCAAGTGCAGACTTATGCTTCTCCCAGAAGTGCAGGGGTACTTTGGCCCATTTACTTCTGAAAGTGTGTAGTCATTCTGTGAAAAGATAGAGAAACTAGGTTTCTCTTACCAGCAAGTGTTATGTTGGAGGTAATAGTGGGAGAAAATGGTTTGAGTTCTAATTACAGAACTTCCTGTGTTAATGCAGGTAATTAAAATTAGAAAGACTAGTGCTGTTTTTTTTTTTTTAATAGGAAATGAAAATTAATTAAAAAGTGTTCTGGAAAGTTATCTAAAATTTAGAAAGAACATTTTAATGTGAGTTTTGTAACTTCATATCTAATGTCAATGTCTGTTTTGTTGTGATCTGTTACAGGCTCTTAAGTATTCATCCAAGAGTCACCCCGGTGGTGGAGATCACCGTCATGACAAGATGCGAGACACCACAGATCCTTCACCACCAAATAAAATGTTACGGCGCTCTGATAGCCCTGAAAACAAATATGGTGACAACACAGGGCACAGTAAAGCAAAAAGTGTGCATACTCACAGAGTTAGAGAGAGGGATGGTGGTGAGTTATCTTTAATAACCTTTATTTAAGCAATTACTAATTTCTCATAAATACTAAAATTTAGCAGTTATCACTCAGGTGATGAGAATGTTACACTAAATGTGCCTTGGAAGGCTGAAGTGAAGAGAGAGTGCAGGTTTCATTGGAAGCAATTATGCAGGCATTGTAACACCTATTAATTTTTTAATTTCTACAGATATGGTAGTTTCCTTATAACCACAGAGATAAAATAAACTTTTTATTTTTGCAACTGATGTATCTCACTTTAGACATACTGCACATTTGATAACTTGAAATGGTATTCTGGAATTTTTACTAGCAGTGAGTATTAGCTCTTTTAGAGACTGTTTTTTTCAATGGCTTGGTGTATTGTAGTGCTATACTTTGTAGTTATGTACTTCATAGACCAAACTCCACAAGAACTGAAGAAAAACTTCATGTTTAGCTGCTATGTAGAACTCTTAATCAGAACATGATAATCAAAGGTAGCCCTTAGTAGAGCCTTTCTTGGCAGGATCTTAGAGAGAAATATTCACAGCCAAGTCACAGCCTGCTTTGTTTCTATGGTATATAGATAGTGGTAATAGCCTCAGTATTTTTGAGCTGATGTTATTTTCTATCCCTGCTTCCTAGAAAAAAAGAGTAGTATTTTCCATTTAATGAAAAATGGTAAGAGTTTTATATTAGAATATTCCAGTTACTGATGAGATTAGAAGAAAAGTTCTTTCTTTTGTAAGTGGTGTTTGGTCTTTGTGTCAAGACACCAATTGGAATATTGAGGTAGAGAACTTAAAGCTTTAAATTAGTGCTTCTTTGTTCTTCATAGTTAACAACTTGTGATGTACGAATTCTTTCATTGCAGCACTATTTTTACTTGTTGTAATAGCTGCAGTAAAATAAATAAAATATCTTTAAGTGCCTTTTAGAAAATAATATTTCCACACCACAAATGTGTTTATGGTGCTCATGTTCTTAGAAGCCCTCTTTGTTTTTTCTTCCTTGGATTAATGCATAGGCACTCTATACCATTGATACTTGTGTAGGTGGATTGTAAAAACATGAATCTTTTATTAGTGCACTGATCTTTAAAGTATCTGATCATACCTCAAAGTAATCTCAATTAAATTCATGTGCAAACCTGGTAGGCTGCTGTTCTATGCTATTTTTCAGGATACAGTTTTTTTTCTCTTATCATCTTTTCACCTGTCCAGAGATACTCATCCTAAATACTCTTGCAATTCTGTTTAGTTTTCCTACAACCAGTAATTCTGCTTTAGTGGAGCTCCATTTAATGGAGTTAT
This sequence comes from Ramphastos sulfuratus, assembly GCA_013399055.1. Lineage (NCBI taxonomy): Eukaryota > Metazoa > Chordata > Aves > Piciformes > Ramphastidae > Ramphastos > Ramphastos sulfuratus. Next base: position 56,875 of record WBNM01034498.1, on the reverse strand, counting down.
GTATGTATAAAAACATCTGGAGATGAGGCAACTGTATTTGCATAGTTGTGTGCTGGAATTGGCCTTAAGGTAGGAAAGACATTCTCATGTTCTCGGTGAGCCCAGTTGGATTTAGTACTTGAAGATTGACCAGAAGCATAGATGTTTGCAGTAATGATGAAGGAAAAATCAATTACTTAGAGTTTTACAGGAAGGAACACTATCCTACTGTACCTGCTCCTTCCCCAGACAGATAACATAGTGGAAAATGTAACTTATTCTGATCTGAAAATGCTTCTTTGCACATCATATAATAGCAGACTGGAAAAAGGAAGTAGTCTTCAAAAATTCTGATGGAAATACTAATTTTAGAAAATGAACACTGGTACTATTTAGTGGAAATTAGATACAAGGCGGGTTTGTGTAAGTAAGTTTGGTTTGGCTGCAGTTTCAAAGCAACCAAAGGTGTGTTAAATCCTGTCTCTTGTCTGTAGTAAACCAGACCTGAGCAGATGTAAGCAGGAGCATATCAGCTTTCTCTGTCACTGAGTTGAAGGCAGGAGTTAGAATATAGGTGAAATGCTGTGATATTAGGACATTGGCATCTAGTAAATAGGCTAAAGACATAATAATTTGCCATAATCTCTGGCTATTGAATTACACCGAAAAGTACTGTTAGAGGTAGGGTATTCCTTAGCTTTGCAGTTACATACAATGGTGGGGAAAAAAAGAAGATACTTAGAGTAATGCTGAAGTTTTTAATTTAAACCCTGATTTATTTTTTTTTAACATTCTTCTGAAGAGAAAGAAAAATTGGGGGTTATTTTGTTTGTTTTTCTTAATCGCTGTACATTTCATGATTTTAGAATCAGTGGTGGTTGATTTGGAACTGCTACAAAGGTGCTCTGGTCTTCCTATGATCTAGCTAAATATAACAAAACAAGCCTCATTGCAAAATCTTCAGTATTTATTTCCCCAAACCATCTATTTTTCTCTCATCCATTAGAAAACAAAGGCAGAACAAATTTTATGGTGTTGTACTGAACATAAGGCAGAGTTAATCAAATCTCTCCCTGTCAACCTAGTATTTAAAAAGTTACTTTTCTATATCTCTTAGTGGCCCTTGCTCTGAAGTAAACCAGAAAGATTCTCTCATGTAGTGTGCTGATACTTGGGACTCAGTCATGACTCCTGTGGTGAGCCAACTGGCTAAATATCATATAAGTGTATATGTATGAAATGTGTGAGCTATAATTAAATTGATAATCAGTAACTCAAAAATGGTCAAACCTTCCCCCTGTGAATACCTTTGGTACCTGTAGAAAGATACTTGTGGCAGCTTATTTTTGCAATACTTGTGTTTGTAGAGCTGTAATCCATAGTAAGAAATGCAGTTGCTTTCAGTTAAGGTTTTGAAATGTGTTCTATGGGTAAGCCCTCCAGACTGATATAATGCAAACAAAGCATTTTTCAAAGTTGCTTACTGCATGATTTGTGCGGAAAGAGATTGTACATAACCACTTATCTGCAGGGAGCCTTCCAGGTTTACCTTGCAGTAAATACCATAAAGTACTTGCAAGTTTGTGTCAGATCCTTGGTTTCCAGAGAGTCTCTGTACATCCAGAATATCAAAAAGTGCAGTAACTTTGTTCTTGCTTTCAGGTCCTTGTGTATGGGGACATAGTCTCTGTTTGCAAGTATTTAAAACATAATGAACAGCTGCCCCCCTCAGTGCATCTCTTATTTATAGGTCAGCTGCCACAGGCAGGCATGGAGTTTGAAGAGATTAGGAGGTCTTATGGGACCAGCTCAAGTGTGAAGTTCCATAACAGTAACAATAGGGACTTAAAGCTAGCATTGTTTACAGGAAATAGGACTATGGAGGGCCTTGTAGATATGGAAAAGTGTTTCATTAAAGAAAAAAGGGAAGCACGGAGATTTGAGGATTCTCATGCTTGAGGATGGACAGAGTGAGTGCATAGATGATCCTTGTAGCCCTACTTAAATGCGTAATTGAGGTGATACTGATATACAGGAAAGAAAGCAAAAGAAGACAGGTAGCTTTGGGAATGCTGTAAGGTATTATTTAGGAGTAAAAATTGCAAGATGCAGCCCTTTGGTAAAAAGGGGAAAGGACATTTCTTTTTACTTAAATGTAGGGAGCAAAATAACAGACTAAGTAGAACTTTGTGCAGAAAAGGTTTGCTTAAGCCACCTGTACTCAGCTGTTTCTTCTTGTGGAGAAAATCCTGAGTGTTTTGCTATGTTTATTGTTAAGGAACTTTGAAAATGTATGTTTGCTTTGTGCTGTACTCTTACCAAATTGTTTAGGATAATAATTGGAGAGCATGAATATATCCAGCATTAATTATTTTGCTAGACTGTGTTCCACCTAGGCTATTTTAATGAAATTTGATTCTAACTCTTGTAATATTTTAATTCCAAAATACAAATGAACTTTTATGAATATTCTTCTGCATGTTTTTTTTAAACTCTTGTAGTACTGTCACTGACCAATGTTATTGTAAGACAGTTCTAAGATTGAAATTCCTACTCCTATTAGAGACTGACTGGAGTATTTTAAATCATGAATTCGTAGTTTTATGGAAGTAGTGGTGGGAGCTTCTGTCATGAAGGGGTTCCTGAAGGAGGTCAGAGCCTTTATAACAAAGGGACAGAAACAGACTGCTGGCTTTTCATTTCTCTCTTAGCAGCCTTCTCAGCAGAGGAGAAGAGGCTAACTGCTGATTAGATTAGCCTGATCATTGACCAGCAGCCAGAGGTAAACAGAGCGTTAGGGCAGGTACAAGAGAGGGGAAGCTGCCTTCACAATGTGCATTGGAAAGAGGAAATTGCAGAGTAGGTGGAAAGAGGGAAGTTGGAGTAATGAAGCATAGTAGAGGGTTGAGAGAGAATCTATCCCAGCTTCTATCTATTTAGTGTTAGCTGCTGTTAAAGTAATTATGCATTATTGTGAAAACCATTTCTTCACTCTAACTGTATGGACAAAACTGGGATGAGAAGAGTTAATCACAATGAAAATAGATCCACCACGAAACAGGCTTCAAACACCACTGCCTCCCCTCCAACCTCCCAGTGTAAAAGAGGCAATGCACTCCCCTGTTCCTTTTGATTAGAAGTGCTCTCTTGACTTTCACTAGTGCTACTACCTTCAGTTGGGGGTTAATTTTAAGTTTACTTAAAAGTTTAGGAGTTTTAGATAGAAAGTAGCTCTATGTTTATATGGTGTATTTGGCAGTGTTTCTGAAGTGAGATTTTATGGGATCAGTGTGCACCTTTTTCTTTTACTCTCTTGTTGAGGATCTCTAATAGGAAAAAAATTGGAAAATATCTGTTCATGGAATCATGGTAAAGTATGTAACTTGTGTATGTACTTTTTAGATTTAGAGGTTTAGAATGTTACTGTTCAAAATTCCTTTGAAAAGTAGCTGAAGATCATGCTTTTAACTTTTTTTTTTTTTTTTTTTTGTATTATTGATGTTAGGAAAGAATTGTGATATTAATATGATGGCCTTAAATGTTAAGTCTTTATGCATTCAGGTAGCTGGAGTCCTTGATCTTTTAATGGAGTGTAGTATGTGGTGTAGGTTGTGAGACTAAAGGCTATTAGGACTTCAACATTGGGAACTTCCAATTTCACTTATATGCTAGCAGATAGACGAAAGTAAGTATAAAATACAGATCAGTAAATAGGTGCTCTGAACACTCTTTCACTGTTGGTCTATTCAAGGAAATGTGTATCTTTAAGTGTTTTAAAAACTCCTAAATGTAGTTTTTGGATTTTAAGTGTAATATGTTCAAGTCAGCCTACCAGCTAGACCTAGTAAGCTTGTTTTATGTTTTGGAAAAGGGAAAATAGTGGCTAGATACAAAATTTGTTAAATTTAGTACATAAGGGAATGATTTTTACTTGGCATTATGCTTTATTAACATGCTTCTAACCTCTGACTTTGAAGAAACAGTATACTGCCTATTAAACTTGCACTTTTGGGTTTCTTATCTGAAGGTGGCAAAAAAAAAACCAAAACAATGAAAACTGTTACTGTCTGATGAGTTGCCTTCTCCCAGGCCATAGGAAAGACAGTGGTTTGTAAATTAGGTAGTTTTTTTTTACTGGGGTTACTCTGTATTATCTGACTTCCAATTAAAGTTAATTCCTTAACTAGTGTTTGGAACAGGGTGCCTTTCTAAGAACAACAACATTGTTTACTGACACTGCATTTGTTTTCCTTGCTTTTTCTACCTATTCTGTATAAAATATTGAGTAAGCCAAGTACCATTAAAACTTGGAAGAGAAAGCTTTGCCTCTGTTTTGTCTGAGAGAGGAGATGATGTTGTAATAAAATTTGCTGTGGAAAATAGTAATTTAATGGTACCTAACTTGCAGTGTTAACTCTGCTTGGTTGTGAAGTCAGGCTTTTACACAATTTCATAGGCTGTTCCAGGGGCAGAACTCTGAAAGCAGAGAGCATTATTCCTTATATAGATCTTCAGTAAGGAAAAGAAAGTGCTGGCAATGAAAGGCAGTTCACAACACTGATGCTTCTGTCTGCTTATGGTTTGTCAGTAGTTGGTCACACTATAAAAATGAATCTTTTTCCCAAGGGTTGAATTCAAAAAGTGCATTTATGTTGAGTAAGGTTCTTATCATCTTAATGTTTTCTCTTGAATTATGAAGTCATCACCAGACTTTATGGTACTTGACTGCAGATGTTCGCTGCTTTAATTGCAGTATTTGAAGATTCTGTTTCCTTTCTTGGAGACATTTAACAGATTTTCTGGCTTTTAATAATATTACTCCAGAAAAAGCATGTAAGTTCCCTAGCCATACCTTTTATCGTAATAATATTTTGCTTGTAGTAAAAGAACACTGTTTAGTTCTGGGCTGCTTTTGCTTGTATTACACAGTTTTTTGCAGGTTTGCTTTTTCTCTGAAGTAGTGTGGTTTTCCAGTTGAAAGCACTGCTTTAATCATATGGGGAATATATGTCTGTATTTTATCTTGAACCTGTATCCCTTCAGTACTTCAGCCTATTACAAAAATCCTAACTAGAGCAGTTGTGGCATGCCAAGTTGTTACTAACTATTTTATCCCTTCCCTGGAAGCAGAGCTGTCTGCCTGCAGCTGTATGCACAGAGTGTAACCTTACTATTATACCACAGATTAGCATTTCTAGTTACTGAAATTTTTGTTGCTTTGCTTTGTGAAAAACTCTGTTTTGAAAAGTCATTCATCTGTAATAAGTGGAAAGTCTGTGGTAATGAATATGTAGGGAACAAAATAGCATCAATTTTGGAAGTGTAAGCTTTCGAAATGAATTGCTGATCCTGTGAATTTTGAACACTTTGTAAATTACTCAAAGACATCTCTTGAATCTAATAGTTACCTGTTTTCCTGCTGCAGAGTGTTTTTCTCACACCTTCAATAGCAAAAAAACCCAAGCCACAAAAACCCCAACCAACCAGTGAGAAATAGCCTGTAATTCTCCTACATATGTGTTTGCATTCTTCCTTTTCCTTTTGGGCAGTGTTCATATTTTTCCTATTTTCAAGCCTGTGAAGCAAGAAGCATGTTTTAAGGTACAAATTATATTTGCCTGCTGACCAGAAGTTGCTTCCTGGAGCAGTATTCAAAAACAATGTCCAGTTGGATGATCTGTCCTCCAGGTTACTGGGAAGGGAGGTAAATTTTTGAGCATAAGACTGACAGGAGACCTCACTGTTGACATTTTTATCAGATGGATTGATAGATACCTGGCAGGCCTTTTGTGGCCTGCACTTAGGTCACTCATGCAGCAGTGTTATATTGTGTTTTAAATGAATGGAAAACAAGACTTACAGACCATTGTTGATTAGGTCCCATAGTACTTTGGGATAATCAGCCTGTTCTGTGACTACTGGAATGAGGGGAGTTCCAAAAAACAGTATGTCAGAATTTAATGTTGTTATTTTTTCTACCCACATTTTAGAACATAATTTACTTTGTTTCTACAGCAGATATATTAAAAAAGTAGAATCATAGAATGTTGATATCCTGCTTCTGTCATGACTCAAAAAGAGAGGTAATGCAGTATCAAAAATGCTTAATGACAAAAGGCAAGGCAGTTAGAAATATGAACAGTTTTCAGTGCTAAATTCCCCGTGTCTTGAGGAGCAGCAAGGATCACTAAGAGGTTTTTTGTGTGTCTAAACTTCTGTCATTAATTTTCTGATACATGTTAACTAACTTCTCAGACCTTCTGTCCTGGGTGATTCTTAGCCAGCGAGTAAAATGAGCTATTTAACTAAGAAAACATTGTTTCCATTGTATATTTTGTAGATCAGAAACTGGTAGATCCCAAAAATATGAAACTTGTGATCAACAAATGAGTAAATTTTTACTTTTCTTTCAAGTATGCACAGACTTTCTCTTGGAACCAAGTAATAACATGTTTTTAGTTCTACAAGGAAGAAATTACAGGATCTGTCAGTTACTGATAGATAGAACTGCAAATAATAGAACTTGTTCATTAGGACAGAGCTAGCCAAGTTATACAAAAGTGAAAATACTAATTAATCTACAGACACATGTGAAAGTGGCCCACTGTGTTAAAAGTTACAGGAAGGAGATTACAGGAAGGAGTGTAAGACTCTACAGAAAGTAGATACTCTGCAGAGCAATGACTTCAAACAGCCGTGAAACTCCTACACAATTAAGAGCATAGCTGTGGAGCACAGTGTTAGCCAAGAAGGATATATGATCAGAGGAATAGCAAGTAGGACTTAGAGAGATGATGGTTTAGTGCTAATTTGACAGCTGCTGGAATATGGGCTCTCCTTTGATTCTTACAGTTCAGAAAGTATGCAAAAATGCAGATTTTCAGCAAAGAGTCAAGAAAATGACTGCAGTGGAAGCTTGTGCAGATTTCTCTTTGAGATAGAGAAATGCTGTGCTTCTTAGATGCGTCATGTGTAGATAATGTTAAAGCAGGGTAATGTCAGTTTGGTGAATAATGAAGCTAAAACCTTCCCCAAAAGTGTGTGGTTATATTTAAAGCTGGTTAGGTTTATCAATTTCTGTTGGTTTCCATTTTCACGTCTTTTCTTATTTGCTACAGGTAAGGTTTTAGTTAAGTATGTTGAGAACTAAAACAGATTTAGAATCTGTTTTCTGCTGAATTTTGATACAAAAGTTTTCACTCAACAGGAAGTATTTTTGTCTTGCAGAACTTCTCGAGGAGCTGTGTTACAGGCAGAAAGAACTTGTAACATTAAAGCTTTCCTTGAAATAGGCAACTGTCTTTACCAGGACAGCTACACAGAGAAATAATTGACTGAAATTGTGTTCAGGTGTTTTTTGGTTTGTTTTTTTTTCCTTCCCTCCATATATGAAGTTGTCTGACCTATCTGGACATTTTCTGTGTAATTCATTGTGACCGTAAAGGAAGCAAAGAGGCTAATTGGTCATGGAATGAGGATTTAATAGTGACATCTGGTTCCTTGTTAGCCATTTTTCTGATTCCTGTCCTTAGCTTTAGCTTTGTGAATGTGAGAAACAGTTCTGGGGCTAGAGACTAAGATGGCTACAGGATGAGATGAGAAACTTCTGCTTTTAGGAAGATTAAACCAGTTTCATTTTAAAAACTAAAGTTGCTGATCCTTTTTGCAGTAATTTTGCTATCATTTTGAATAATAATAACAAAGTCTGATCATGGTTGAACTAGCACAATGTCTGGTGAGAAAATATAAAGGAATTTTGGAGGAATTTGTAAAATCCAGTTTCCCTATTTTTTGAGTATTTGTGGCATTGTGAAAAATGCAGAAAAAAACTGTGCATTAGACACTGTCATTTCATATGTTTATCAAATGGTTACAGAATGTTAGTTGCAGGTGTTGAATCAGCTCATACCTTCTCTGGTACTGGAAGACAGTGGCTGAAGGCATACGATTTTGTGACTCAGGAAATCCCTTCTGTAAAATCAATATGGATTGCTAGGCTTTGTTTCTTGTGGGGTTTTTTGGGGGGTTGTGAGTTTAGTTTGCTAAAATGAAAATCCTTTTTAGAGAGTTATAGCTATGGAAAGTGTAAAGGGAAATGGTTCATCTGTGCCTCCCTGTGGGTAGGTGATTAAACCCCAGATGCTACAGTGTTCATGTGGGGAAGAATAGAGCTTGGAGGCACATCTCCTTTTACATGTGTATGGAGCTCAGCTAATAAAAGTTCCCATCTAGTGGGTCTTTCTAGAGAAATCATGCCTGATCACTGATAAATTAAGAGGAAGAAAATGTAGTTAACTGTGTCATATTTGTATGTGTTTTTCAATCCCAAATCCCCAAATTAATCTTGAGTTTCCTACTACTTGCTAATTTCCCTAGAATAGCGTACTTCAAAACTAACAGTACTCCATAAATATATATGTATATTAAGTAAAAACGAGTGATTTCTGGCCTGTTGTAGTGAAGTGAGAGCTTCAAATTTATTCTGTAACTGTTCCTAAAGATGTGAGATTATTTCAGTGCTTTTTAATATTGACAGCAATGTTATTTTAATCTGTTTCTTCCATGAATCCAAAGATCAGCTTTCCTGTTAGAACAGTTTGAAAAATACCATGGTACTGGACATAATTCTATGTTGCTACTATGTTGGGCTTTACTAGGTTTAAACTAAGTGTTGTGTTAAATTGTCAGGATCAGTGCTTTCCCATGGAAAAGGTCTCAGCATAGTTAAACTTTTCCAAAAAGTCCCTCCTCCTTTTTCAAATCTGTTACATCTGTGTCTTTCAGTATCCCTAGTAACACTTATTTTTTTAAGCTTTTTTTTTTTTTTTTTTTTTTNTTAAATTTTTTTTTTTTTTTTTTTTTTTTTTAAAGAGAAGCATTGTGTATTTTACTGTATTATCATAGAAATCTGGTATATTTAGGCATGTGGGGCTTTCTGAAAATGCTTTTAAAAAGCAGTATTTACAACACTATTCCAGTTACACAGATTAGTTCTGCTCCCTTGGTTTCCTAGTTTTCTTAAATCTCATGCTGTTTTATGTCCTCCAAAGCAACAGTTTTCCTCACTTCTTTCCAAGGTAAATATGGTAATGAGTTTGTCAGAGTAGCAGAGTATAAATTATTCCTGTCTGTCAGGAGCAAAAATGAGGAGAATAAATTATGATCTGCCTTGCTCATGTCATTTAGTGTGTTTCAAGCATACTTATTGGCTTCTAAAATGTGGAAAAACCCCAAAGAATACTTTCTAATTATATGCATTAATGAAAAAAATAAGGAACATTTGTGCACTCTTCTGTATGAATTAGGTAATGTGCTTTACCTTTTCTTTTTCTACTATGTTTATTTCACACGATGGTGATGTGTTCATGTCAGGTGTACTCCTTGAATAATATCAACAGCAGTTTAGCTCTCAAGTACTTTGAATAGTTTGCTTATTCAGACACCTGCCACTGAAAGGTTAACAGACTTGATTTTCAAAACACTAATTTCTTTTGAAGCAATACTACTTGTATTGAAGAAATAATATAGTCCTTTTCAAGTAGTGTAAAGTTCACCTCTTTTACTGGCAAACACTGCCTATACTAATGACTGCAGTCTCTCTGTAACCATTTTGAGACTGTTTACTGGACTAGGAAAAAGCAACCAGACAACTATTAAATAGTTTTTGAATTTGTAAACATAACCTTAGCTTTTGTAGAGAGGTGTATTTTCCTTTACTAAGGACATTCCTGGAAAGGCTTGAATTTTAAATGCATAATTGAGACTTACTTAATGGGGCAAACTTTCTTGTTACCTGCCATGCTTTAGATATTTGAAAATCCCATTGCACGATACCTTTATTAAGCTGTACTAAACATCCAGCCTGAATTTAGGACTCTGAATCACAAATGAATCCTAATACTTGTAGTGTATCTATAGTGTAATAAATGTATGTGTGCTATAGCATGTCTTGAACTGAAGGAGTAGTCTGTTTAAGCCTACTTATTTCACAAGTTATCGTGTAGGGAAGGACCTGGGGGTGTTGGTTGACAGCTGTCTGAAAATGAGCCAGCAGTGTGCTTAGGTGGCCAAGAAGGCAAATGGCATCCTGGCCAGGGATCGGGAATAGTGTGACCAGCAGGAGCAGGGAAGTGATTGTGCCCCTGTACTTGGCACTGGTCGGGCTGCATCTCGAATACTGGGTTCAGTTTTGGCCTCTTACTACAAGAAGGTCATTGAGATGCTGGAGCGTGTCCAGAGAAGGGCAGGAAAGCTTGTGAAGGGTCTGGAGGACAGGGCTGGTAAGTAGCAGCCGAGGCACCTGAGGTGGTTTAGTCTGGAGAAGAGGAGGCTCAGGGGAGACAACATTGCTCTCTACAGCTCCCTGAAAAGAGGTTGTGGTGAGATGAGGCTGATCTCCCTAGGATCAGGTGATAGGACGAGACAAAATGGCCTGGAATTGTGCCAAAGGAGGTTTAGGTTGGATGTTAGGAAAAATTTCTTCCCTACAAGAATGGTCAGGCATTGGAAGGGGCTGCCCAGGGAGGTGGTGTAGTCACCATCCCTGGAGGTGTTCAAGAAATGCGAGGCTGTGGCACTTGGGGACATGATTTGATGGCCATGGTTGTGTTGAGTTGATGGACTTGATCATAGAGGATTTTTTGAAACTGAACAATTCCGTGTAAAAGTTTATTGAGCAATTGCTGCTTCTAATATTGAATACTTTTAAGTTAGCTTGATCATTTGTGATGAGTTACAAAAAATTTCATGGACATTGCTGTGGTCTTAGGAAAGCAAAGTTCTTTTCAACTGGTAAATATTAATAGTGCTTAAGCAATGATCTTGTGTTGAAGTGGAGTTTACTTCTTGTCAGATATGGTTATTAAGTAACTGGGAGACGAAGACTCATGTTAGTCTACAAAATAAAAATAGGGGAAAAAATAAATGAAACAAAATTGTACATGCCTTTGGAAGGTAGTCAGATTTGATACACCTTGAGATGCAAATTTGAGAGAATGTCACAGTATTTTTAAGGCATGTTAAAGAGGGGAGAAATTCAGTGCCTTTTTTGTTTTTCTTTTTTTATGTGTATGATTAGGCATTGGTTCTACTGCAGCCTTTTTATTAAGGCTCTAAGTGTGATAATTCTGTCTGTGACTAATCTTTTTGAGGGATTCTGGTGGAGTTTGTGTTAGAGACTCTTTTTAATCTTTCTACAACAGCATGTACTTGTAGAATTGCTGATTCTGAATGGTGCACACTCAGAGGAGGAAACTTCTAAGTTGGGATTAAGTTAGCAAGAATTTGTCGCTACATAGCACTAACAATGTTCAGGAAAGCTGCTGCTTCCCTGATTTTAAACTGAGTAATGGAAACTTTTCTGCAAGTGAATTTGTAGTAAGTATATATTGTGTTCACAGAACCATCTGCTTGAAGTTCTTTGTCTCAAAGAAACTATCCCCAAAATATTAAAAGAAAAATGAGACTTGCTAAACAATATGGCCTCATCCTTCTTTTTTCTTTTTCCCCCCTCAGGGGATTTTGTTAGGAAGATTAAGTTGTAGTACCGTGCTTAGTTGTTTGGAGTTTCTGAGTAGGAGTGCTAATTTGTTGATATGTAGGAAATGGAGGAGGAGTCTCAGAGCTGTATTCCAGCCACTATTTTGTGGTGCTGTTTTGTGTTGGTTTTTCTTTTCCCCTTTATAAGCAGTAATTGTTTTGCACAGCCCCCAACTTTATTCAGACTTCTGTCAGCAATGACAGAAAATGGCAGCAAAGACAGTTTATGTTGTATAATTATTAAATAGTATGGCTATGCTTCTTGTAATCCTAAAACATTGGAAACCCCAGTTTTTACAAGGTTTCTACAGTTCAGCAATTTCCATGTTGCATCACTGAGATGTAAACATCAGTGTTTCTGCCAATGTGTTTATTATGCTCTTTGGGAAATTTCTTGAAGGAGCATCTGAAATTGTTACTTAATATAGTTTTACATCACCATTTTCTATTGAAGCAAACATTGATTTGATGTTTGTGGTAACTGCTTATTATCCAGTACTTAGCCAGAAAGTATGTTTCTACTTATGACCCAGTTTAAAAACCTTATGTCAACCTATTTGACATAACCTGAAGTCCTGTTCACACCTTTCTTGTTGTATTTATGTAGTGGAGTTTTTATCTTGGAGGAGACATTAGACCAATTTGAGGTGTGAACTGGTGGTGAAGTCTTCTGCTTAGTCTGAGTTGATGAGACTTGTGGGGGTTGTTGTTGCCCGAGGTAGGATAGTGTCTCACTGTGGTGCTGTTGCCTGAGGTAGGATAGTGTCTCACTGTGGTGCTGTTAGACTTCCAGTACCAGACTTGAATCTTTAGTACCATCTTGCAGGCTGTTATGGAAGGGCTGTTCATTTGGGTTTTGTGGGGTGCTGTTGAGGAGGGGCTTGGAAGTGGGAAATTCAGTCTATTGCCTGTATGCTCTGCTGATCCATGCTGAAGTTAAGATAACATCATTGTTAGTTCGTGGTGAGGATTCTAGTAGACAATTTAACACTTCTTGTGTTGTAACTTAAAAGCTCCTTTCTGTTTGAAGCTTGTATTTGAAGACGGAGGAACCTCTCTTGTATATTCTCTTGCACTGTACTATAGATGTAAATGTTTCCTAAGCTACAGTCAAGAATGAAGGCATAGTTTGGCTTTATTCTCAACTACCTGTAACTTCTTCTCTGAGGAATATCCCACTCCACGTGGTATGAATTTGATAATGTTAAAAATTGTTGCAGCATTAAAAAGACTTCAAAATTGCCTGTCTTCAGTGATGCTGAGGCAGGAAGTTTGGTTTTTATTAATGCATTGAGATCTGGGGTCATGATCTAGAGAGTTAGGAATAGGACTCTGTGTTGCTGAAATTCATGGTACTTTCTCATATTTTCCTCTTGTAAAATTGCTTAAGCTTCTTTTTCCATCTTAGAGAAAGTAAGTGTCCTAGAAATGTTAAGCAGTGCTAAGGGTGTTGGTAGCGTTTTTTTCTTAGATCAACTGTATGCAAAGGGAGGAAATAGGAAATGTAGATCTGAAGGATTTATCACCTACCTATATAAAATTAAGAACTATAAAGTCAATATATAGATTTCAATTTGTTTAACAGTATCTGCTTTAGTAACATGTGGGTCTTACTTACGTGTTGTTATCAGAGGTTTATATTGTTGTAGCAACAAGGGAAGGAGCAAGCTCAAAAGGGATAGTTGGACAAAAATAAATTTGAGTTATACTCACTGGTAGAGGAGATAGAAACTGTTACAGCCATTCAGACTGAAGTATAACCCTAGGAAAACAGTCTTCATGTTAGCTGCTGGAGCAGTATATCTCTGAATTGTTCTATGAGAACTCAGAAGTGTGAATTTAATTTGAACTATTTCATTACTGCCTTTTGCTTTCCTTTTTGATGGACAGATAACTGTATTGTTTTGGGTTTTTTTATTAGTTTAAATGTTTGCCCTAAGACTAAATTCAGTTTCTGAAATAGATTGGGTTGATCTAATTAGAACAAAATTATAAGCAGGCAACAGCAAAATAGCAAGCTACTGTTATGTTACAGTATGTTTATCTTACACAGACTGTGTAAGATAAAATAAGTAGCTAATATTTTTCATGATAATAATTGTTAATATCTTAGCATTCTTTGAATATTTCATTAGTAATTCAATACAGGTCCTTCTATTGGTTTCCTGCTCCTGGTTTTCTTTCTTGAGGTGTCATTTTCTTACTACCAGTTTAGATGAAAAAGTCTGTTAGGAAGGAAAGTGTCTGCTTGCAGGATCATTTTCATCCATTATTGGTCCTTTGACTACCACTCCATAGATGTATGACTCTTGGATCTGTTTTTACTAACATCTTATATGAATTTCCATGAAATCTTGTATGATTGGTATCTTTAAGGAAAAAAATGAGAATTTCTTTGTGATGGAACTATTGTCCTGTGAATCAGACATTACAAAACAGCACAAACTTGGCTGCCCTGGATGTGGTAGGAGCGGGCAGGGAGGAAATGAGACTTTGTAACATCTTTTGATCATGGAGCTACTTGTTGATTGGTAGAAAACATTTGTTTTGCAGGGCATAGTAAGTATGTAACTGGGCAGTATGATGATCAGGCTACATTTTCTTTCTTCTGGCAGAGCACTGTGTATTCAACTTAATATTAAGAATTTCTGGAAAATATTACTGCACAGTTGGTATATTCTCTGAGGCCATTGCTCTGCTAGAGAAACTGGAAATTTTTGTGCTGGCTGCCTATGGAAGGTAGCCATATTTGATTTCAACACACTAGGCCACATAAAAATACTTGAAGGAAAATTTGTTTTGACTTATTATTTTTACATGTGGCAAATAAAAATGTCCATGATAGGCTGTTTAGTTTCTGCTGAGATGTTGGATGCTGCGTTCTTATTGTGCCACTTCTTTTTCTTCCCCTATGCAGAACTTTGGGGAATGTTCTGTACAAAGATTTGCACTGAAGTAACAAAGATGTCAGTTGAAATACATGTCAGACATTGTTAATATCCTAACTCTAAATGTCAAAGTATTTGATTGAAAAGGAAGCACAAATTCTCTGTGTTGGACTGTATAAAGTACAGTACTATATAGTACTACCACAGCTGCTGTAACTGGACTGTGCTTAACTAAAATCTTGGGTTTGAGTGGAGGTATGAGAACTTGTTCTTGAAATACAGCAGGGGAGAAGAGAGAGAATTTAGTTGGTTTATTATAGCAGTTGTATCCTTAGCTAACTCAGAATTTCAACTTGTCTTAATTTTACGGAGTTAAGTGGTGTTAATGGAGACATTAAATGTGATAATTACTGGAGAACATTGACTATGTTGAAAAATGGAATATTTTTCTTTCATCCTATGCTATGTCTGTTTTCCAAATCTAGCATAGTGTTGAAGCAGTTCAAACTGTCTTGGATTCAGCACTTTGGATCTGAAAACTACTTTAAAAAAGTGTTGCTGAAGCGAGTCTTGGCATGGCAGACTCTCAAATTTGTAGTAGGCATTAAGTCACAGCCGTTTTTTTGAATCGGTTCCCAGAACCATGCTTTTTGTGCTTTATGCTGATTTTCATGCATTAGTGAGGAAGATAGGGTGTTTTTATTCTTATTATTTTAAAAACTTGAAGGTAGCTATGATAGTTCACCTTGTCTCTGACCTCTCCTGTGACCATCACTAGTACTGTTAGCAAAGGCTTGCTCACACAGTTACACCATTGCAGCTTTATGTAACTGTAGTGCTGAAGCCCTTCTTGGGCATCTTCCAGCTAGGAATAGCTCTTTCCAGATTTAACTGCTTCCAAAAAAAATCATTAAGCTGAGGAAAGTCACAGTGATTGTGAACTCCACAGGGAGTTCTCTAACTGGATTGGGGGATTTATAATACAGTATAAATTTCCTTCTAGTACATCAAAGTTGTATATTTGCAATTGCTAAATCTTAACATATGCTAATCACTATTTAAAAACTGTTTTCATCTCTTTATTGAAGAGAGTGGGACTAGCAAGGAAGGTTTAACTGTAAGAGAAAAGGGTGACAAGTTCTATAAGGGATGGTAGTGTGCTGTCTAGCTCATCAGGCCTGTTTCTCAAATGTAGACTAACCTAAGTGATCCTGTTCTCATCATCTCCTTTGACAGGCATGCAGCTAGGAGGCACAGAACTGGTTGCAAGTTGCAGCCACCTGAAAATAGCTTGAGGTTAGGCTTTGCTAATGGTGAAAGCTAACATGCAAGTAAGGAGACCTTCCATTATTTTTAGAGGTAGACTTCCACCTGTGGATTGCATTCTGCAAACCATTTTAAATTGGTGGCCTTGTAAAGATCTTTAGCAACTTTTCTTGGTAATCTAAGCTGACAACTCATTCTTGGCTGGCTTGTCAGAATTCCCGGGTGACCTGCTGTGAGGGTGTGCACCTTCCTATACTGAGGCAGCAGGGTTTTAGTATGTGATTAGTTTGGTGTTACAGTTTTGATTTTTACAGGTGCCTAAAACTCTTGTTCTGCAGAGCATAATCTGCTTCAGTTTTGGAAGCTTCTCAGCAGCAAACATCAACTTAGCAGCTCTTCCATACATTCCTTCCCTTGAAGTTTGGGTACTGATCCAGACATAAAACTACATTATGCATAAAATAAAATGGAGGTATGGAGATGAAGCTGCACCTGTAATTGTCCTAGACAGCACTGAGTCCGTTTTTATTATGGTTGGCCCTGTAAAAGTCCACACAACCTGTCCTGGCAACCTGAGGCAATTGGTGTTGCTGGAGCAGCAATCATCAGTTTTTATGCTGATGCCAACTTGAGTAGGGCAGAATCCTTGATTCAGGGCAAGCTCATGTGTATGCAGCCTTGAAGTTGGTGCTAGTACTTCCAACTGGGCATAGAGAGGCCCGGGGCCTCAGCACAGTCCTGCTATCTGGGCCAGCTGTAGGTGGGTGTGACAGCTGCAGCTACTTTGTGACTCAGCATTGGCACTGGGAACCAGGGCATCAGGCACAGTGTGAAATGGTGGGGGGATGCTTCTGAGCTATTAGACTATGTAGGGGCTGAAAGTCTGCTAATTGAGTTTGAGGCATTTGTTCATGGTTGGACAGAATTGACTTGAAAGGATTTATTGGTTTGATGTGTATGCTGGCTCCCATTCATGTTTGGAAAGCATGTGTTGGGTTAGATTCACTGCAGTGGTGTGCTTAGGCCTCTATAGATTTAAAGCTTGAGTACACTGAACAAAGTGTAGTGTTGCTGCATCCATGGTAAGGGTTTACAGTAAATTAGCTACATTGGTGTTTTCTGAAGTTTTGAAGTGACTAATACCAACCTGTTCAAACAAGCCATCTGGTAAATTTTAGCTTATAGTAGACATGAACTAGTGTCTGCATTGTGCAACCTACAGAAATACATGAAGAAATTTAAATAATTTTTATCTGGATAGAGTTTGGGAAGGGTGTGGTAAATAAATAAAGACACTTAACAGAATGATTACTATGAAAATATTAAACTGCTATCTCACTCCATAATCAATGTTGAAAAAAAATTTGAGACTGGTGGTGTGACTGACTGAGCAGCAGTGTCTTGTAATTATAATATACTTCTTGCATACATTTAGGGGAATGAAATGTGTCTGGTTTTATAAATGTTTATTAACATCTAAATTCTGCAATTCTCTAAGGTACATAAGATGTAAAGTCACATAGAAGCTCAATTATATTGTTGTTATTCATACACATCACAAGCATATGATTTTGTGATTACTGCTTTGAGAAGCTTAAGTTTCCCCCCACAATAAGTCATCAGGTCAGCCCCACTGGCTCTGAACATGCAAGATACTGTTGGTATGGAACTAACTGTCATGCTTCTGGACAGCTGTATGTGAGAAGACTTTTCCTCTTTCCCTGCCTCCCTGATCTTTAAGGATAATGACAGAATGGTGGAGAAAAAGGTTCAGTGCCACTGATGGCTCAGGGTGCAGCAACTCATGTGTGTGCAAATCAGTCCTTAACCTTTGTAGGGTACTAAACAAGTGTTGCACCTCTTTGCCTTTGTGGTGAATGGTTGTTCTAACCTGCAGGGTTAGAGATGGGGGGGAAGAAGTTTTAAATAGTCATATTGTCAATGTTTCTGTAGTCAAAAGGCTCCAAAAATGGAGTTTACGTTACAATCTCTCCTATTTTGCACCACGGTAAATCACTTAATCATCTTCTCTGTGTGTGACTCTCAGAAGACTTAAAACCCCAGACTTGTTTGAATGGCTCTGTTTGCTCCTACTCTTGCACTGTCAGTGGACTGTTCTTTATTGTAGTTCCCAGTTAAGATACAGTCTGCCATGTGCGAAGCACTTCATGTTTATGTAGTTATACAGTAGATGAAGCTGATGGTACATAGTGTAGTATTACTTGCCTGGGTATTTAGAAACTTCTCAGTAGGTGGATGAAAAATAAAGGCAAGGAAAGTGTTGCATTTGGAAATACCTATATTTTTCCCTGAAATGTGTAGGAAACTGCTTTTTATTAGTTTGGTGTGATTTATGGGAACATTTGGAACTTGGGAAGAGGAAATCATATAAAGAAGAATGGAAGAGATTTTTACTTCCTTAGAAATTTTTAAGGAATGGGAGGCCTTGAGAGCTAGAAATTTAAAATAAGATTGCAAAATGTTTAATGGATGGTCTTGTTTAATTGTAGTTAAAACTGTTCAGGTATAATTGGTGACTTGAGCTTAGGCACAAATGTAGGTGTTGAGAATTAGCTCTTCTCATTTCCCAGCTGTTCTTTTGTGCTTAAGTGTTTGCACTATGAGGAAGAAGATCAGGTTACCTTCAGAAGTGGTTAGGGAAGCCAGAAGCAGGTGGTGATTTGCTTTTGATATCGTAAATTCAGAGAACAGGTTAGGTTGAAAGGGACCTCGAAGATCATCTAGTTCCAACCCCATAGGCGTTGGCAGGGACACCCTCCACTAGATCTGATACATCCAGGCCTCACCCAACCTTACTGTGAACACCTTCAGGAAGGAGGCATCAATGGCCTTCTTGGACAACCTGTTCCAGTATCTTACCACCCTCACTTTAAAGAAGTTCTTTCTAATCTCTCAGTGTCATTACCTGTATTGTGAAGACTGAGGTGCAGGAATAATAATTTATTACCATAAATTATTACCTAGTAGAACCAGTTAAAAATAGTCTCAAAAAGGTCAAGAAAAAGACATTGCTCCAATGAGCTTGAAGCCTGATTTTGTGTGTCTGTGTAGGCTGTTGGTAAATCTATTTTAACTTTCTAACAATGTTGAGGAGAACGTCTCTTAATTTCTGAATTGACAGATTGTATTTTTTGACGGTTGGAGGAGTAATAAAGGTTGTTCGTAGTGGAATGAAGTTTCAGACTAAGACTAGTGAAGGACTGCATTATTATGACTAGAAAGGCAGAGTGAGCTTTCTGCTGTGGAAAAAAAAGTTGTATGGTCTCATGAAATACTTCTGCATCTGAATTGTGCTGTGGTCCAGGCCGTAGGCAGTTTGCTGCCTCCTCCCCTTCCACCTCATCAGAATGGAGATGCTTCCTTCCTGTGAAAATAAACATGGTAAACAGTTGGTTTTTTTTTTTTTTTTTTTTTTTTCCTCTTTTAGGGACCAGTTACTCTCCACAAGAAAATTCACATAACCACAGTGCTCTTCATAGTTCAAATTCACATTCTTCTAATCCCAGCAATAATCCAAGCAAAACTTCTGATGCAGTGAGTATTTGTGATTGGTTCTGTCACCCCACTCTGGCATACTGTGTTTTCATCATCGTGTGCTTTACCTGCTTCCTGGAGTATTCCAGCATCAGTCTTTATTTAATAAACACTCTGTAAAGCCAAGCTGCAGTTGTTATATGTTGTAAAACTCTTCTAATTTATAATCATTAAGAGATTTGATGTGTGTCTTGAATTTTAAAATACTAGATTATTTAAATGAAGCAGACATACAGAGAAGTGCTTTCCATGAACTTTGATAAACTTAGAGAAGACAACATGACTTTACTTAAGATACATTACACTGTGAGTGTTTATTACTTTATTAGCTGAGTTTTTACTGGTTAGGATGCTGTTTGCAACATACTATACTGAAAATAGAGTAGGGACATTTCTAAAATATAGGAAAAAATTTGAAAAGGCAGAAAACTAATGCTATCAATATTGATATTACCGTATCCCGCTAAACATCAACTGTTAAATTTTCTTTCAGGATTGATGAGAATACAGCGGGGAGGGTAGTGGTTACATCTTTAAACTATCAAACTGAAACAGGCTTTTTGAAATAGTGTAAATAGAATGCAGTGATAGGGATGCATAGGAGGATACCATGTATGGTGGAAGCTTTTGAATGTGTTTTATTAAAACTCCCAAGTAGTCTTTTGTCCAACACTATTTCTCTTTTAAAGGCTTACGATTCTGCTGATGATTGGTCTGAACACATCAGCTCTTCAGGCAAAAAGTACTACTACAACTGCAGAACAGAAGTTTCACAATGGGAAAAACCAAAAGAGTGGCTGGAAAGGTATGTGTGCGTGTGTGTTTTCATTGTGTAAAGAGCAAATATTCTTAAGCTCATTTAAGAGCAGTTGAGCTTATCTAATTAATGTTATGAAAGATCTTGCCAAGTGTTCCTATCCATAGCATGACCTCTGGGACCTAATTTAGAGGTTGATGATCCAGAGTGGGAGGGAGAAGCATGGTTAGTTTTGTTTTACGGGGTTTGGTGAATGGATTTTGGCTTGGTTTTAGGAAGATTTTTATTTGCAGTGTTTGTAAGCTGAATTGATATGTTGGGGTCTTTGGTAAGCACTCTTGTAAGGAACCAATGGCTGGGGTTTACCTACCCATCTGTAGCAGCAAGCTTTTAGAAGAGTTTGATTCATCTCATGTAACTTCACCTATTAGAAGACATTGTATTATTAGGTGATGTAAGTTCTTACTCAACTTGTGTTTTCTTTTCTTCAGAGAGCAGAGACAGAAAGAAGCAAGCAAAATGTCAGTTAACAGTTTTCCAAAAGATAGGGATTACAGAAGAGAGGTGATGCAGGCGACAGCTGCCAGTGGGTTTGCCAGTGGAAGTATGTATTGGTTTTTGTTTGTTTCTTTTACAATAGTATCTTCTTGCCCTGTTTCCATTGCTGTTTTCTTTTCTGAACTTAACAAAAACTTAAGGTCACTTTCCTTGTGCTGTTTTTCTCAGCTTTTTATGTAACAAGGCCAAAGCAGATAGCACGGACAGCTCTTCCAAATGTTGTTTCTTAAAATAACTTTGAGCCTTTACTAGTACAACACTTGCTTAATGCTTTTCATGGTGGTACTCCTTTTTTTGCAGCTTTTACTGCCTAATTTAATTATAGGCATTTATTGAAATAACTTGCACAGTTTATAGTTTGACTGTCATGGTCATTGAGACCTGTCAATGTTACATTCTGATCTTAAAATTAGAGATGCAGAAATCTTTTCTAAAACATCTGAATATAAGCTAACATAATGGATTATGATATCAGGGTTGCCAGAGTCCAGCGTATGTTACAGGATCCTATTTTCACCATGCAAATACTCTTGGCCAAGCCTCTCTCAGACTGAGTTTCTGTTAGTATCTCCCTGATACCTATCTTAATTTAATTGGGCTTAAATCTTTGCCCACTTTGTATGGGAAATGGTTGTACTGTGAGTTTCCTTCTGTGTGCTGATGTACTTTTGGGCAAATTTGTAGCATAGTTTTCAGGTTTCAAAATAGAATCTGAAATACTGATTGGTGGTTTTTTTGTTTTGGGGTTTTTTTTGTTTGTTTGTTTGTTTTGGTTTTTTTTTTCTCACTGCTCCTCCCCAACTCTTGCTTGGGACTTGCCTGGTTTTCTGTGTATGCAGATGCTAAATCATGCTGTGTGCTGCAAAATGAAAGCAGAAATGCACATTGCAGTTACTACTTGTTTTGTGATGATGAAAAACTTAGTGATTCTCTTTATTGATTTCTGTTTGCTTGATATGTTCCCTTTCTGTGGTTGTGTGACAAATGCAGATCAGTCACCCATTTAATATATGGTCTTCTTGAATTAATTCACTTGAAAGTAAATTGTTTGTAGTAGTACTCCAGTGACTTGAAGTGGAATTCTTTGAAGGCTAGAATTTGAAACTATTAAATCATACTTGATGCTCAGGATTTTCAGTGAACAAAAGAGAAGTGGCACAAATTATCTCTTCATGCTAAATATAAGAGGGAAATAATAGATTTTTATTTAGGTTTTTTTAGGAGACTTCAAAAAATTAACTTCACTGTAACACTTGTTACAAAGCAGCCTTTCATCAAAACAGTGCTTAGCCGGAACTCTAAATCAAGCACAAGGTCAGAGAGAATGCATTTTATCAGTGAGTAAAATTAAATCCTACCTTTTTGATGCAGATCTACTTGAGGCTTTTTTTTTAATTATAAGAAGTTTAATCAGCTCTAGTTGTTGTTATGCAGCTATATTAATCAAAGTCACTGCAATTTCTAGACAGATTTCTAATTTAATCTTTTTTTTTTTTCTTATTGCAACGTTACTTGGATTCCTGAAAAAAGTGGAAGACAAGCATTCCAGTGACACCAGTAGTATGCTCCCACAGAATATTTTATCTCAAACAAGCAGGCACAATGACAGAGACTACAGACTGCCAAGAGCAGAGACTCACAGTAGTTCTACTCCAGTACAGCATCCCATCAAACCAGTGGTTCATCCATCTGCTACCCCAAGCACTGTTCCTCCTAGTCCGTTTTCTCTACAGTCTGATCACCAGCCAAAGAAATCCTTTGATGCTAATGGAGCATCTACTTTATCAAAACTGCCTACATCCACACCTTCCATCCCTGCACAGAAAACAGAGAGAAAAGGTATGTCTAATGAAATTCCTTCTAGTATTTAAGGTGATGCACTTGCCTCACATTGTTTGTTCAAAGTACATTAACTCCAGAATTTAAAGATACTTCTTCTGTCATGTGTGCTTAGAACCCAATTACTGTTTGGATGTGTTTTATTTCCCCTTAAACCACGTTTGCTGTGTCTTTCACAATTTCAAATGGATGCTGCAATATTTGCTGTTTACTAGTTTACTCTGCACATTATAATTTCAAATGATAATTTGAAAGACAGATTTTAGTAGGACATACTTTAATTTTTGCCCTCCCTTATGTTGTTTTGTATCTTTGTCATTGTTTGAGTTCTTAACGTAAATGTAGTTACACCATTTGAAAGTCATTTTGGACCATTATGTTTTATGAACTGCTGTTACTGTCTGAAATGCCAGTGTCAAACTTCTCAATAAACACAAGTGCAATTCTTACAGAAAGTGGCAGTTTTCTACATTTCTGTAACAGCTCCTCTTCAATTTTTATCTATATTGTGATCTTCAGTTCTAAAGCTCCTGAAAGTTTGTGTTTCTATACAAAACATACCAGAAACATTTAGAGATGATTAGAACTTACTGTGCATTGTTTGTGACCCTTCAGAAGTCTGTTTTAATTTGATTCACTTCATTATTAGGCAAAAAGTGCTCAAGAAGATTGTGAGAATGGATGGGTGTGTTATTAGCATGATACTTTGGTATAGTGGAGTCCTTGGAGAGTAACAGTTTATAGGAAAAATTATTTGGTGGACTTCGGGGGCGAGGGGAAAGTAATTTTTAATGAACATGTCTATTTGAAATTTAAAATGCTGCATAATTAGTATGACACTGAGTTCTTTTTGAAAGATGTCTTGTTCCCCTGTTGGTATTTGCAAGTCTGTCTAGTTACAAGAAAACTGCACTGCTGAAAAGAAAGAAGACCAAAAATACTCAGTCTGACACTGGTCTTATATTCTACACTTGCTTTCCTGCCTTCCAGTTTTCTTTAATAAAGAATTCCAGTTTTTAGGCAGAGATGAGTGCACTCAGCCATCTGAATTAGCCAAACAATGCCATTCATTGGCAAATAACAGCAATGTAAGAAAACTGTGCATGTAAAGAAACTGTGTCCTTTCTGCAGTTTTTACATGATCTGTTATGTGAATGTTGATTTTCAGCAAGCCTTTTTCTGCTTAACATAGTAAAGCATGAAGTAAGATGTGCTGGTTTATACATGGTTCTTGTACTGAGTACCATAGTTAGCTTCTGTATTTTGATTAGTTTGTGCTTTTTAAACATAACAGTGCAAAACATCCATGTCAAGTGTTCTCTCGAGTATCCTCTCTATTGTCATTAGTATCTTTAAAATATACTTAAACTGTTGTTATTTTTGCTCAGTTCTGGCATGTACTTGATTCTTCCAGTATGTGATCAGATTTCAAACTGGATTATATTCTTTCCCTTCTTGACTGAATACTTTTTTTAGTTGCCTCCATTTAAATTGAGTAACTGAATCTTACTGCAGTTGAAGGAATTTCCCATTGTAACAACTGCTGCAAACATTGACAGGGAGTTCTAATATTTCTTAAATACATTTGGGAGCATAGTATTTGGTATGAATAGTGAAAGTTATGCACAGGATGCTCTTGACACAATAAATCTTACTTTAGAATCTGTGTAGCCATGGATTGTTCCATATTAAATAATCATTTCTGTATTCCTATGTAGCTTTTTTTTTTTAATATGGGTTAAATGAATAGATTTAATGTAATACTTTCCTTGCCTTGTTGTATTTCATGGCAATTCATTGTGAGCCAATATAATACTTCCTGAGCTTTGGGCAGGGTGGATTACAAAAAGTTAGTAAGTAGCTGAGGAATTACAGATACTGTTAGTCTTGAAATACTCCAGAAGATGTTGAGTTTTCACATATTGCTTAGGTAGTTCTCTTCCTGCAAACCCAGAAAAATTCAGTGTGGCTTCTGTTATGATAAAAGGTCATTCAAAGAGTATATTCAATAGTGTGTTTGAATTTTGGACACTTGTCTAAGAAATCTGATCAATATAATTTCCGTAGCGCTTTATGGAACTAAATGTAAAAGAAGGGAGGAAGCAGTGCTGTACACTGGGATGGTTTTAATAGTTTGCTTCTGTTACTCATTTTCCCAGAGATGATTATGAACCTGCAGTACTATAGGTATGCAGTTTGTAAAAGTTCATTTGTAGCTATTGTGCAAAATGAAGGGGGAAAAAATACCCTGAGACATTCAGTTTAAGATGTCTTCTAAAAGTAGCTTTGTAAAATTGGAAAACAGTTTGAGGGGTTTACTTTTACACTAGTAAAGCAAACAGCCTTTGATCTTTTTTCTGTTTGCTAGCTGTGCCAAGTTTCTCTCTTTCTAAAAAGAGGTAAAGCTGCATTTTTTGCTTATAAAAATAGCTTGGTCCAAATGACTGAATAGTTTGTGCAGCACTCCTTGCCTAAATGGGTTCTTGCTTCTTGTCAATGTGTTGCTGGCAGCTTTATGCCAGCATATATGTACCACTGCTTTAATCTGTTCTTAGTGTGTTGGGTTTTTTTTCTTTTTTAATGCAGTAATTAGTTTTGAAAAAGAAAACAACAAAAGAACACAAAACACAACAACAACACCACTTTTTTCAGCTCAATCTCTTTTGCTGCAGGGGTATGTTGTAGTCCCACAAGGAGATTGAATAAAATCCCTGGCTGAACTATAGCTCAGCTGTTAGCAGTAGTCCTCTGCCCTCAATGGCTGGCAGTAGTGGAGAGTTCCTGGGGAACTATTTGACCTCTACCCTTTGGTTTGAATGTTCCAGTCAGAATCTGCTGCTTCTGTTTGTGCTCACTGTGAGTGCTTTATGCAGGTAAAGTGTGGGGTTGCTTTTCCTACTTTTTGGCTGCTTTATCTGTAGGGCACATCATATTTCCTATTTCTAATTCAGTTACTGAATGAAATGTTACATTGTCCATATTTTAACAGTGTGTCTGTCTGTAGGATACTTCTCACACCCTTCCTCCAAGTCCACCCAGGTAGTGCTTCTGTTTCTAGTACAGCAACACTGAAATGTTTCTGCCAAAACTCAACAAACTAGCCAATGCAGTGCTGGGTGGGTTGTGACCCTGATGCTGACAAGTCAAAAGTAGTTGGGTCAGTGGTGGCTGAGCTTCCTCATCGTTTTCTCACCCTTGTGGTTTTCTTGCTTACTTGTAACACTCGCTAGTCTTTGGCAGTCGGTTACTAACATTGCCCCTGGTGTCATTGCATCTTTGGCTGAGTTTTTCAGTTTTAAGTATGTTACTCAATTTGTGCAGTGCTTAGAAACAATGACACTTGTGAGACTGTTAGAGGTTGCTTCCAGCTCTTGTTTGTAGAGCGTTGCTGCAAAACTTATTTCAGCAGGAGAGATAAAATACAAATGGTGATTTTTAAGGCTGGAGTAATACAAATAAGATAGTAGGATTCTTTTTTTATTATTATTTGTATTTTAGATTGTTTGTGTCTGAGGACCCAATTACTTTTGGACCATAGTTTCTTTGGACAAATGTGTTTACAAAGTGCATTATTTTTAAGCACTGAAGTATTTTCTTGTGGCTTAAGGTCCTTAGTAGGTCAGAACTGAACTGTGTGACAAGGTAAATGTGACTGTCACTGCTCAACAGAACTTAATTGATGGACTGTACACTAAAGGTTCTTCTAATACAGATGAATGTGTTGTGATGATTAATGAGCAGCAGCCAATCAGACAGACCAGTTAGCTCTTCTGGGTGGTAGTTATTTAATCAATATAGCAGAGGAGAGGTTTATAGAGCAACAAGGTATTGAATTTCTGCAAATGTAATGCAGTTTTCCTCCCATGGAGCATATGTGCATGACTTATGCTAGCAAAGATGCAGCTCAAGCTCATGGTGGAGTGATTGTTTACAACCGATGTGTTGAATCAGAAGGGCTTTGAGTGCTTTGGTTTTGTTTTAAATAGCATAAAAAATCAAAGGGCAACACTGATAATGTGGGAATTATCTAATCAACAGTAGTGGGTAATTTCCATGGCATTAAAGAAGTCTTTATTAAAATAAATGTCCACGAATGTATCACAGTAAGAGCAAGTTCTATGTAACAGTATTTTAAAGGTACTCATTGTGTAGGGAGTACAACTGCTACGGTAGTTGTCAGAAGGACTGTGAAGTTAGCTCTTGGGCAGAGAATGTATTTCTTTTTGGTTTTTTTTCTATTGTTTTCCCACTCATTTCTCTGTCACATGAACAGACACCATGGGTGAGAAGGGACTAATCAAGTACTAGGAACAGGACTTAAAGAACAGGATGACAACAGAGGTGCTGGAGTGTTGGTGTCAGGAGCTCTTTATTGAAACAGTAGCTGCACAGTCAAAATACTTTTTCACTACTGTGCATTTAACCTAGTCTGAATAACTCTTAACTATAACATTAGGCTGAGAATTGCCCTTCAGAATGAGATTCACTAATGGGTTCTGCAGTTGAGTTAGGAGCAAAAGTTTGTGTCAGGAGGGGCAGAGATTGGTAACAGCAAAATTAATCTCTTTAGTATATGGCCTTAAACTGTGGGAGGTGTATCGTTTGCCTTGTATCTGGGTTCTAACAGAAGAACATTTCTGCTGAAAATGATCCATGGTGGATTTTGTTCTGAAAGGGTGACTTGGCACTGTGAAAAAATCCAGGCTGCTCAGAAATACACAATTTAATGCTTCCATCCTGAATTGACATCATATTTCTGGAGCAAGCAACAGCCTTCACTTTACTTTAGATACTTCTTTGTGAAACCCGCAACGAAGATGCACTTTTGTCATACAGGTTCTTGTCATAAACATACTGCCTGATAGCTGGGACTTTCCTCCTTTTTGTCCAAAGGATGTGATCACAAGTTACACTCCAGCAGAGTAGGTTATGACTAGAAAGTTCTTTCCTGATCATTGTGGCCTTCAGAAAATATTTCCGTTACAAAAAGGTTTTTCCCCTGCCCCATTTCAGTGAAAAAAACAATCAATAGTTCTTTAGGTGAAGCTAATCTCCACATCTAGTTGTTTTTGTTTGCAATCTGATTGCTTTGCCTTCTCTATTTTTTTTTTTAATGGCTTTATTTCCTGCTCATTTTTTTCCATATGATTGAAGTCAATGGTCCAGAAACTTGTGTAGGTCTATATTGTAGTTCTGTACGTAGGCTGTAGCTATCTAGCTTGTGTCCTTGCTTGCCAGGAAGTGTACTTTGTTTTCAGATTGCCACAGCAATGTGAACAGTTTGGTGGTTTTTTTTTTTATAATAGTTTGAATTTCTTTTAAAGTTCCCACAAGTTGAAATGTGTTTGGTTTATCATGGGAAAAAAATAATGCAAAGTCATGTATTTTAAAATATTAAATAATTTTTTAAAATCTGATTTATTCAAGCAAAGACCTAAAGTGCAAATTTTAATTAGGCAGGTTTTCAGCAATTCGGATCATAGTGAGCTGTGGTCTGATTTTGGTTTTAATTTTATTTATGTTTAGTTTATTTGAGAAGTTTTCCTTGGGACTTTCATGCTGCTGAAATTGTGTATGAAGAGTCATTTACATCACATTTGTATGGAAATTGGTGTTGACAAGAGATTGCAGAGTTGCCCAGTCCAGTAGCAGGCAACTTCAGTCGTAGCCTGAGACACTTGCAGGCCTCTACGTCAACTTAGGTTGACACAAGTGTTGAGACCAATGTCTAAAGGATTTAGATTTGTAAAGATACTTAACTTTTCTTACTGTGCCAAGTTCATTTTCACTGTTTTACAACAGCTGAGGCTCAAAATGTGTTTCAGAAATACAGGAGTGTATAATTCTATGCACTAAGAACACACACACCCCCCCCCCCCCCAGTAGTAAATGTTTGGGCAAAAATTGGAAATGGTGTTTAGAAGTTGAAAAGTAAACTTCACTGCCTGGTAAAATATGCAGTGAAACAGTCTCTCAGAGCAGATCAGAAAAGGTGACTTAGGGAGGAAAAGGATGGAGTGAAAAGTTTCTTCTTGTGGAAAAAGCAAGGGAAATGCACACATCCATGATGATATCTGAAGGAACAAACACTTCACTTTGAGGTGTTTTGACTAGTTATGTTAACTTTGAAGACAAAACTTGCAAGTTCTGTGCAGCATTGTAAATTAAACCATTTTTAAACCTTTTTCATTGTGCAAAAGTGGATATGCAAATATTTAGAGGCTTTGTTTTATTAGCAGCATTTCTCAAACTTATTTCTATGAAATCAGGGGTCTAACATGAAAGCCATGAAGTAGGTTTAAGGTAATGAAAGTCAGGATTATACAGAACTAATCTGTAGTCTCTGTTTTTTAGCAAGTTTGTTTTCATCACAAAGATATTTCCCTTTGTAAGGAAGAAAGCCTTTCAGGGTACTTAATCCAAACCAAAAATGTTGTATTCCTATGAATTTTTTTTACAAGTTTTTTTGACAGAAACAAGTTAATACCTCTTATTTCACTACAAATAACTTTAATTGGTTGTTTTGTAAAGTGCAGTGATGTTCTGAGCATTCATTGTAATGCATGCTCTTTGATGTTTAGTAACACAGAGGTGTATAACATGAAGAATACAGAGATGTATTCTTTCATAACTTTTAAACTGTTGGATTTGTAACGTGAACCATCTCAAAAGACTGGAATGTAAGCATTAGACACCACCTTTTTTCTGCATCACTTTCTCTAGGTGTTTAACTTGGGTGATTGTACAAAAATTGTCTTTCACAGATATATTTTAACGCCTACTCAAAACGCCTACAATAATACAGCCACAGAATAGTGTCTCCATATTGTCTAAAATAAACTGGATTGTTGCTTTGATGTAATTCAGTTTGCATTTTTATAGCAGAAAAGCTCACCCGAACTGCTTTTACAGGCCTCTTGGAATTCAGTGGTTTTGTATAACCTATTTTGAGTCCTTTTATTTAAGAAAATAGTAGATACCCAGAACTGGTCTTCAAATTTCTCTTCACTGCAGTACTAGTTTGAATTATTTTTGTGTTCAGAACTTCAGCATGGGTGAAAAATACTTCCAGCTACTCGATATGGTGGTGTGGTTTGAAATTCAAGTATTGCTGATGTGAATTAATGATACTGCAGTGAGTTGCTTCTTTGCCTAATTGAACTGTGAAGGCAAGCCTAACTACCTTCCATTGAATGTGTTCTGAAATTAGTGCTGGTAGTTGCTTAAGTTGTTTTGTTCTGATGTGTTTGTTTTCAAATTAGAGTGTTTTGTTGTTTTCATAAGGCTCTCAAAACTGCAGGGTAGGAAATTTGTTAAGTACTAATGTGTCCCATTGTGCTTCATTCACTTGCTTTTGTCTGCTAGCATATGTGGTCCTAGTGTGGACTATGACAGATCCAAGTTCAAACTTGACATGTTTTTGTTTGGTATGGTAAGAGTCTTGTTTGCTTGGTATGTTTTGAATTGCAGTTGTCTGGATAAGTTTACCTTCAACCCCACAGTAAGGTTTCATGTGCAATACTTCTAAACAAAGACATCTACTCATGACTTTACTGTTTGAAGAGAGGCTAATACCTAACCATCTGTCCTTTTCCCATGTTACTGGAAGTTGTTGTTTTCAACTGCTTTTTTTCACCTTCAGTGTCTGTAACAGTTCTCGTCCCTTTGTAACTCTTCTTATAAAAGCCCCTGACCAAATGATCCTTTACAAACCCTTTGCAAGCCAGCCACTTGTGCTGAGGAACTTGGAACTAGATATGACTGCCTCTTTTCTGAGAGTTTGTCTGAAATAACAAAATATGCCTGTGTGCCCTGGCAGCTGCATGCTTTCAAGCTGTCAAATTTTGATTCTGCAGAGTGTTTTTTCTGATTTAGATCTCTCAGTTGCTTGGCTGGAAAAGGTTGTTTTTTGAGTATTTGTGACCTGTTATGAAGTGTTTCTACCATGGTTACATGGAAGCAGAAGTCCCCTTTCTTTTCACTGTGATTTCTAATCTCATTTGCTTTATGCATTGATATTCATTGAATTTTTATTATTTTCAAGTTCTTCTGCAAAATAGTCTCAAAAGTTCTAATTAAGGATGTCAGAAAAAAAGAAGCTTTTAGAAATTTCATAACACTTTACTCTTACATAGTAATCCCAAACAAGACTTTGTAATTTTTCTTCTTTACTAGAAGTCAGCCTCTTCTTATCTTGGCCATCTCTCCAAAGGAAGAAGAAAAAGAAAAAAGCAAATGCATCTTTAGAGTAAAAGCTTTTCCCATAGTTATTTTAGCTTTTGTTTGGATTTATGCCTGAAATTTGAAATAATCCAGATTGACATTCTCTGCCCTCTTAGTTTAAGGTGGATTCGAAACCCAGGAAGCTTCCTGGCTGAGATTTTTGATGCATACACATCTTTCCACTCTTCCTCCAACCTGTTTGGTGCTATATAGAGGCATTAGTCTTGACTGAATTTGGGTATAGAGATCTCTGATGGATTTAGTGGGGATGACAGGAGGGAAAACTGAAACTGAAATACAGTGGTCCAAAGGAAAGGTATTTGAAGTGACTAATGGTATGCCTATAGCAAGTGGAAATCCTTCTAGTGCAGGAATTTCTCACAGTACTGGAAGAGAGGAGATACTAACCAGAAGTTGACCTTTAAATTAATTAAATAATTCAAATTAATTAGACTAAATTGCCATACAGTATAATTGAATTTAGGTACTGGCCATTTCAGTGCATGATAAGTTTTGCTATTCGCCAAAGTAAGATTAATAAAATAAAAGATACAGGTCTTGATGGTTCAAGAGTTGCTGACAAGTTTGAAATTAATTATGGACAGATAAACTTTTGGATGTTTTTCCACTCTTCTGTGGGGATGTTAACAAGCTCCTGCTTTATGGTTTTAGTACAGCTCATTGTCCTGACTCTGAATCTTGGGCAATGTAACTGGACTGTTTATGATAGATTTGATTATTTTATAGCTTCTTGTAATCTAGTCTCTGAATAAACAAAGCATGGCTTATACTCTGCCCTCGATTTTGAACTACTAGTCTGTTTGTAAGGTCCTTGGATTGTTACAAAGGTTTTTGTTATACAATATTTCTCAAAGATTGGAATAATGAGTTAAAATACAAAATGCAATTAGACAGATAGTAAATGAAAAAAAAAATCACCAAGGAATTTTTGGCCCACTTTTGTCCTGAAAATTAGTGGGGGGAAAAGTGCTTGTTTGTAATACAGGAAACTTTCAGTCCAATATCTTGAAATGGAAAAATTTGTGTGTGTTCCCAGTAAATATTAGGTTCAGTAGTGTAAATTACACTAGGTATTAAATATCGTCAAGTTTTATTATAGTCATGCTTGGGTTTTTTTCTTACAACAATAGTAAAGCATTTGATTTTCTGAATTTAATAAGAATATTGTACTAAGTAGAAGTTGTCAGGTTATATTTGGGGAAAATGAAGGTTGCTGTCTGTCTTCTGTTCAGAGTCTGCATCGGTGGACAAGTCTGTATCCCATTCTTGCACAACTCCTTCTACATCATCTGCTTCTGGACTGAATCCAACTTCTGCGCCTGCTTCATCTGCTCCTACAGTTCCTGTCTCACCTGTCCCACAATCACCAATTCCTCCATTACTTCAGGACCCAAATCTCCTTCGACAGCTGCTGCCTGCTCTGCAAGCCACCTTGCAGCTTAATAATTCTAGCGTAGATATATCCAAAATCAATGAAGGTAAGGATTCTCTGAAGTTGATGTAATGTCTTCACTAATACGCCTCAGTGTATTATTGGATCCTAAACTGAGGTAAATGCAAGCCTTACTTTATAAGAAAAGTTAATACATGAACTCCCTAGCTTAAATGGAGATCGTTTGCTTGCTTTTCTGTTAAGCCTTTTTGAAATAGTCAAGTACCATTTAAGGTTGTTCAGCTAATAAATGCTGATGTGTGTGAGTGGTCTAATGGAGATGGAGGACTTCATTGCTGTATCAGCGTTCATGAGTCGCACAAAATTTCGTAGAGCTTTTTGTTCTTTCGTGTTGCGCAGTGTTCTTTGTTTTCTGTAGTTTCTGCTGCTGCTCTAATAATACATGTTTGAAAATACTGAAACTTCTAGGGATTCTTAAATTTTACTGCCTACCAAGTATTTTTTTTTTTTATAGCAGAACATGTTAGCTTCTCAGAATGAAGACAGAGCAGCAGTCATTCTGCTAGCAAGTTAAATTTTGTGGATATAATTGTGTATCCAGTCTCTTTTTTGTTGCATTGCCCTAGTTTTATTAGGATAGAGTTTAGAGCCCAGCTATAGTACCTTTTGCTGCAACAGCAGGTAAAGCTGATGCATTTTGAATGTAATTTTATGCAGTGTAAGTGTCTGCATGCGACAGGTTCCTGCTGAAGAATGTGATGCGGGACTTTTTGTTGTTTGTTTGAACTTCTTGTGCAGAAATCACCAATTCAAGCAGGAAGGAAACATTTACATGTAGTGCCAGAGTTTGTTACCTTTTAACTTTTTAAAAGGGCAAACTCTGAAAGTCAAAACTGTACCCTACAGTTATTCTTAGGAAAAAGCTGTTAATTGACTTTTGTCACCAGATACCACTTCATTCAGTACTAAGAGGGGGATTAGGTTATTGTTTCTTCCTGCACAGGGAGAAGCTTTGAACACTGTAGTGTGCTGAACTGTACTAAAATAATTATGATTATCGTGACTGCTTGTGTTAAAAATGAAAGATCCAATCAAGATTTTAATTGTGTTTTATTAGAAAGCTGCCCATGTAAGTTCCTAGTCACCTTCTCTTGCTGTATCTGAGCAGCAGCTGTGTCTGCCTGCAAACAGCATGTTAAGTACTGTTCTGATGGCATGAGGGCCTGGCTAATTGGTCCCTGTGGGCAGAGGGATATCACCTTGTACAGCCCTTACTGTGCAGATGGTGAAATTATTCTGTTTGTGCTGGTCAGTCAGTTTTTTCAGATTTGTGCTTGGGTAGTGTATGGTCAGGAAGTGTTCCAGAGAGTCTATAGACCTTTGTGAAACGATGAGTTTAGAAGCTGGGTCTCATCTGCTCATGCTGTAAAACGTGTTTCCTGTGTAGTGCAGTTTTAAAACAGTTGGTCTCAGGGTTTTGGTGTTTGGGTTTGTGGTGTTTTGGTTGTTTTGTGGGTTTTGGTTTTTTTTTTTTAAGAAGGAGAAACACCGAATGTCTGGATTTTTAACGTGAAAGAACTTTTCTCCTTCTTTAAACAGGAAATCTTCCCCTCCATCCCTTTTAGTGATACTACTTTTTTTTTGTCTCTAAAAAAAAATTACAGTTTAAAACCCCCTTACATTCTCTTTACAACAGTAACAGATTACAAATTGAACAAATGTTCTTTTTATGTTTACAAGAATTATTATTGATCCGTAAGGTCAAGCTGAAAAGTGTAAAGTTATTTTCTAAAAGAATTTTCTTAGTGTGTATGTCAAAGATAGAACTGTGAACTAAAGGGCTTGGTTAGACATGCCAGACCTTCATTAATTGAATTTGAGTAATTGAAAAATAGCTCAGGTGGCTGTTTGGTCTATTTGTCAATACAGGAACAAAATCAGTAAGAGAATGTGGCTTAAATGCATTTAGCCAGATTGAACAGTTTAAAGTGATCTAGAATTGTCAGTAAAACAGAATGTTTGTTTTTAGTTCTAACAGCAGCTGTGACACAAGCCTCTCTGCAGTCTATACTCCATAAAATTCTTACTGCTGGACCATCTGCTTTCAATATCACTTCCCTAATTTCTCAAGCTGCACAACTGTCTACGCAAGGTATTCAGAGTCTTCTTTTCACTTAAGTAAAATCCTTACGTTGTAATTTGTAAAGATTGATACAACTGAAACTTGCAGAAGCTGTTTCTTGTCTGCTCTGGAGAACGTCAAATGACTTCTTTTCTCAAAGACAGGATAAGAAGTTGTTGCTTGGGGAGTGGGAAGTTGACATACAAATAAGTAAATGTGCTTCTCTGTCTCACCTTCTGGTATTTTTTGTGTGTTAACTAACTCTGTGTGAGTAATGTGAAACATCTGTGAGATCCTCTCAGTTAGCTCTGAACATTTAGAGGTTATTTAGTATTCAATGTAAAACACAACTCTTCCTTGGTTGAACACTCGTCTTGTGATACTGTGCACTTATGGCTATTGGAGGAGGCCTTAAATTCTTAAAAGAAAGTTTATTCTGTCTTGGTGGGGGGTGGGGATCGTAGTCTACTGTGTAAATAGTATTTTTAATCTTCCAGGCATACCTCTTCAGGTATCTTCAATGCATTCTGGTTTGTAACTTAATAAAGTTAGAAACTGAAACCAAAACAATAAATGCAGTCATGTTACTGAGTAGGTAAGCAGTAGTATGCTAATGCTAATTTGTAATTAAAACATCGACAGAGGGCCTGTTGGGGAATGCCTGGAATGGGTGAATAGGTCTCTGGATAAAATATTCATGTGTTCTTTGAGTTAAATGGAGTTGAGCACTCTGAAACAGGAATCACAAATGAGACTAATTTAGTCTCTTCATGTGTAAAAATGCATTGCATAATAGCTTCTCTTCCCCCTCCCCTCAAGTGCTAGAAGTGAAGTGTTTGGGGGGGAAATGCAGTTCTTTATTAGAATTGTTGTTGAGCAGTTATTCATACCCCCCAACCCTCCCAGTGTGAGTATGTCTGTTTTCTAATACAGCATACTCCAAAAACAAAACCTAATTCTCATTTAAGATAAGTTTATTCAAACGTTTTTTTTCCCCTTTGCAGCTCAGCCATCTAATCAGTCTCCAATGTCTTTAACATCTGATGCCTCATCGCCCAGATCGTATGTGTCCCCAAGGATCAGCACGCCCCAGACTAACACCGTTCCGCTTAAACCTTTGATGACCACACCACCGGTGGCATCACAGCAGAAGGTAGGCTGCTCTTGATTTATGCTATAGCCTAGTAAGAAACCATTAGAGGTAATATGAACTATTGCTGCTATATATATATATCCATATTCTAGCTGTTATATAGTTAGGATGATAAAATATGGATGCTGTCTTTGACAGTAGAAGCAAACAACTGGAAGCAAGTCTTTGGCTGTATTTTTGCAGTACAACTCTGTCAGAGGATC
Source organism: Ramphastos sulfuratus (assembly GCA_013399055.1). Taxonomy (NCBI): domain Eukaryota; kingdom Metazoa; phylum Chordata; class Aves; order Piciformes; family Ramphastidae; genus Ramphastos; species Ramphastos sulfuratus. Next base: position 21,380 of record WBNM01034498.1, on the reverse strand, counting down.
CTAGTACACTTCTGTGTTTGGTCTCGAAGATAATCTGCTCACTTCAGATTCTATCTGGAGATAGTACCAGAAGATCAGCATTTTAACATATTTAAATAGACTCCAAAGGCAACAGCCAATGCAGTTCTGTAGACTTTAGTCAATAAAAGATTTTTACAATGGGAGAGAAATTCTTGGGGAAGAAGGCTTGATGTAATCTCAGTTTTGGCTTAGAAATATTTTAGATATTTACAAGGCAAATAACATGATGTCCCTTTCACTTTCTCCCCCCCACTCATTCAGAATTCCTAGGAAACATTAACGGAAGCTAACAAATAAGCTCCTAAGGTTATTACTAGAGATGAAATAGACAACATAAAGTAGAAAATAAATTTGTCTTTTTTGCCTTTTTATTTTCTGATGTGATCCCTCTGGTGGGTCACTCTTCAGGGGAATAATGTCTGTTGCAGAATCTGAAGTCATTCTACATCCTACAAGAGGCAGTACTGAGAAATAAATATTGTTGAAGCTGAGTGAGTTTATTTACTTGCTTATTCTGCCCAGCAGATCAGTGGCTGTTTTGCTTTGTACAGGTTGGGAAAGGAGATGTAATTAGAGGGACTCGAGATGAAATTCCCCTTAAGGATTTTTCCTTTTCCTTTATTTAACGACTTGTGATTCCTGTTAGAGTAACGGTGGGAAGAGTGTTAAAGGACTTACCATGAGGGAGGGTTTTCTAGTTAAGGGGATCTAAAGTCAGAGCTATTGATTTGCACCCTCTGGTGGAAAGTAACATTTTTACATTCAAGGTAATTTTGTGATAGGTAGAGCTGCAAGACCTTTTAGGTGGGTTAAAGAAAAAAAAAAAAAACAACCCACCCAACCCAGCCAAACAAAAACCAAAACAAAAGGTTACCAGTTTACCGTGTTTTTCTGACTGTGAAAAATGGAAGTGTGTTAAGGAGAGTTTGAACCTCTTCTAGAAGTTTGCTGTTTTCATGCAGTGGGAACTTGTCTCTGTTGCACAGATGTTTGTTTGAAGATTGAGGTCTTCAGATTTTCACCCAGTCTGTCAGTGTGTTGTTCAGTGTATATAGTAACTTATCAGCATAAGAAGCATGACTCGACTTTTGAGTGAGACTAGTCTTGTTTGATTTGGTTAAAGAAAAGGTGGTGGTGGTGGTTTGTTTTTGTTTTGGTTTGGTTTTTTTTTTCTTTTTAAAATATCTGTTCTCCACCCCTCACCCTCTGCTTAGCTGTGTTTCTGCTTGGGAGAGAACCCCTTTTGTCTTGAAGGCCTTCAAGGAATGCTTTTGTCTTCAGGAGGACCGATTGCATTCCTGATCCTAATCTAAATGCCTCATTTTCTTACATTTGAGTTTTTCAGGGGTATAAAGAAAATCAAGTGAGTGGCCCAGTTTGTTGTGATTGACAGTGATAGTAAGTTGTGAAAGCCTCATACATGCACTAATCCTGCTTATCTTTGTTTCTGTCCTCGGAGTCCTGACTCTGAGTAGTCACATCTTATAGCTAGGTGACAAGTAATGAAATTATCAAATAGCAGACTTGAAACAAAGGGGGAAGATGCCTGGAACTTTCACATCCTGGGAGCTCACTGCCTTTCACCCAGTATAAAGGCAGCATTATAACTGTGAAGCTGGTGGTGTGGTAGGAAACTGCCTTTAGAGAAAGTGTGCTTTTGGACACACAAGACTTCTCTCAGGCTTTTAGTAGAAGCAAAAGAACTTCCAAGGCTGAATGCAGATTTGAGAAGAGTTGATCTTAGTGTAAGTTGTAACTACAGCAAGGCTACCACTCAAAAGAAAACCAAAACAAAAAAACACAAGTAAGGCTGTTTTATCCTTTCTTTGCATCTCCACTTACATGTTAGTGCCTCAGCATGCAGGATTTCACCTCCAGTGTTTGCAGTGTGGGACATTGTGTGTTTCATTGAGACATACGCAGACTTTCTTCTGAAAGTGGTTACTTGTGTATTTTGAAGAGCATACTGTGACAGCTTTTTGAAGTCACTGTATTTTAATCCATCTTTCCTTAAGATTTCCCCACGATGAGGTGAGATTATCCATCTGGTGGTTTTTTGGGTTTTTTTTTTTGAGGCATATATAATGTGGTTGCAATCAAAATGTTAAGTGGTAGATTTCTAAATTACTTCAAATCTATAATGTCTCTGATCCAGAATGCTATTAATCCTGATGGACTGTTGTGATTATTATATACATTAGCAAGCTTTTACTCTCTGTGTGTAAGTTAAAACTCCTGCTACACTGGAATGTCATTACCATAAAAGCTTTTTATTTTCTAGGTACCTCAAGTAGATTCACAGATCAGCTAAACAGAATTAGTTTTCTTGGGTCTTGTGTTTCTCAAATCTGGTGCTGACAACATTGCTGTTGAAATATTAACATGAATTGGTTGTGTGTTAGTCCCAGAAGTAACAAATTCTGGCTCAGCAGCAGATACTTCTCCAGTTCAGTACAAAAATCCTTTCTTGGTAATTCTTGTAATGACATAATTCCATCAAGTGGGATTGAGATGAGAATTTAGGTGGTGATAGCAGTGTCAGCATGTCTGGTTTAGTATTCTTTGGCTATGTCATTCAGACTAGTTTATACAGTTGGGAGTTTGGGGTGAACTTCATAATCAAGCTGTGGTGCTGTGCCGGGACACACTTGGTTTCAGAGTGCAAGCTTGCTGGCTCTGTGCAATACAGCAGACACAGCTGCACTGGCACCATGCAAGTGGATCCCGGTGCCAAATGCAGGGATATTTGAGGTGGCTCTGGAAACCGTGGGGTGCCATTGATGTGTAGGACTTGTTACTTAGGACTGCACAATCCTGTCTGTACTGCCTTTAAACTGAGCTGGTGTATCTAGCTGGAAGTATGTTGTACACACATGGCAGCTCAAGTGACTCCAGGGTCCTAGGCATCACCTTATCTATGAAGCTGTGCCTCTGTTGTATGGTTAGAAACTGTTCAGAATTTCTTCAAGTCACTGTGTAAAGCATCTTACACAGACCTGTTGAGGTCAGTAGGTATTGCCTATGGAATTTGTCTCTTTTATTTAGTCTGTGTTATTTTTCTGTTCCTGGTAGACTTTACTCATAGTCTTTGAAACACTCTGAAAACAGGGAACAGTTCAAAAATTTCTGTGGCTCATTTGTCTCACAATCCCAGTTTTTCTTTATAGTTCACTTTCATTTTTATCTTCACCAGCCAAAGAGCTGGCTAGTTTTTCAGTTTGGTTCTGCAAGGTATTATCTCTGATGAACCTTCCTTTTGAAGTTGCTTCTATTTGAACAGCCTCAGTAGTTATGTCTGCTGAAGGGGTGAGCAAAATTCAGGCATTAACAGCAAAATTCATCATGTCATACATTTCATAGAGATTTGTGGGTAGTCTTCTTTTTATAAATCAACTTGTGAACTGCTACTGTTTTGCCCCCCCTCCCCCCCAACTATATAATTGTATGTTTCAACACTGAATGATCTTGCCTTATCTTTCCAGAAGCATGACCTATTCATGTGCTATTTAGGCTTTTTTTTTTTTGGCTTTTGATGATAATTTTTAAATGTAATTTTTCCTCCTAGGCATATCAGTAGGTTTGAGATTACATTATGATTTCCTGTATATTTAAATAAATGAAGTTGTGTCTTGAGTTTACTTGAGCAGATACTGTCTGACTTGCCATCTGTGGTTTGTTTCACAGGAGTCTCTTTCTGAAACTGAGAGAATTTCTGGAGGTTCAGATGACCACTAGTTAGTAATCTGCACCAGCTTGATGTCAGCAAATGCCAGACAGGCTGCCTGATTTATGGTTTTTGTCTTTGTGAATCTCTAGAACCCATTTTTCTTCCCTCCCTCCTCCTTAAAATCGTTAGCTTGATTTTCCTGAATGGGGGATAATTTTTGGAGCTGCTTCCTCTTTTGTATGTGCTTCAAAAGGGACAGAGGTATGCAGAGTATGGGGGAAAGAAAACATATCTCTGTTTACTTTAACTTAGACACTAGTATGTTCCAAAACTTTTCATCCTGTCTTAGTTTAGGCATTCACAGAAAAAAGACTCTGTGTCACTACTGATTACTTTTCCATTGTAGTGCACATGAACATTTAAGACAAAGTCAAAAGCCACTGATGACTCTCCTGGTTTTAGTCATTCTGACAGAACAGTTACAAAGGGGAAGTAACAGACTGATAAATATACTTTAGTTTTGTGTGGATTTTTTTTCCCATCACCAGCAGAGGTGTTACAGTATGGTAATGACCTAATTCTGCTCTTGATGCTGTGTAACATGTTCAAGTGGGGAACTTTTTAAGTGAACACTTTTATTTGGATAGTGAATGGTTCTTCTCAGTTGGAAAATGAGCTTGGTCTTGACATGAAAGATATGGCCAAAAATGAAACTGGGTTGACCTGTTTTACCGAATAACCTTGCAATGTTTTGCCAAGTCATATGGATCTAAATTTGCTTCTGTTACATCTACTCGGTACTCCTATTTTAGTGAAACAGCTGTTAAAGCTGTGGAACTTGGTATTTTTTTTTTTATTATTATTTTCACAAAACACCTTATGAAGAGCATAGAAATTCTGTCAACAAAAGACATTTTATCAGAAAAAACCCAGCTGGTCTTATAACTTCTAATTTTTGTGTTTTCCTTGGGTTCTTACACTTGGTATTTACTCTGGAGGAATTCTAATGAAGTTTTGCACTTTCCAGGTTGCTACTCCAGGTGTTAAACAAGGACCACCTTCACAGGCAGCACCTCAGCAGCCAGTAATAGCTGACAAGCAGGCAGGTCATGAACCTGCCTCTCCACGGAGTCTTCAGCGCTCAAGGTATGTTGAAATACTTCTTTGTGCTTTTCTGGTTTTGCTCTGGATTCAGTGTCTGTTGTACATGTTGCAAATTGTGGATTTTGCTTTGGCCTATTTATTGAACGTAGGATTTAACTCCGCTGCTACTGAGAGGATGCAGCTAAGTGTCTCTCTTACAGAGCCATTGTGGTGTGTTCTCCATTTCTTTTGGCGCAGTTATGAGATTAAATGCTTTAACTGTGTGTGATTTGCATAGTGTTAGGCATTTTTGGGGTCTTGCTGTAGTGTAATTTGTTTTTGAAGTTGGTAAGAACTTTTCGTCTTATCAGATGATTTTGCTGTATTAATGAAAAGCATTGAAAAATGAAGGAAGTTTCACAAATGCTTTTTCCTCAGCTAGGCTTTTTTGTCAGCATTGCAGCTCACTCAAATATTGCATGACATGAAAATTTAGCCATTGGCTTATAAGGTGGACTTAAAATCTTCTCTGAAATTTTTCTTTTTTGGAAGATGAACTTTTCATTGTGTAGGTTATTTGCACTTGAACATACTGGTTCCAAGGCCTGTAACCAAGGATATGTCATAAGATCTTTGTAATGGAGTTGTGGGTCTAGAACTGTGGCAGGAGCAGCTTTCAGGTTGACTTTTTAAAATGTGCATTGTGACAATGGACTCCTGTAAGTCTATGAGCTGCTGTTCCCTCTCTGGAACCATTCATCACCTGTGGCATATACAGTATGAGGCAGGTGTCTGGCCTTATTGAAGCATTTGAAAATACAGCAGTTGTTCTGAACTGTCATTGCTGCATTTGTAGCTCCCCCTGCTGCTAGCAGAGCACTGCTAGGATCTTTTGAGACCCTGTGTTTTAGTCATGATTAAGAGATTATTTTTGGAAAATCACAGATTTTCTTTATTTTCCTGAAATGTCTGATGTGTTAGAGTGCTTTTTTGCTGTTTGAAGTAGGGGTCAGAGAAACCAGGTTAATAAATGGAGAGGAAGCAAATCATAAGGGAACTTGAATCGTACTAGAACTAAGGAGCAAAGAAGTATTGAAGGTGATGCCTCTGTTCTGTGTAGCTAATAAATGCAGCCTTTCTCTGCACCATCAGTATGCTGATGCTGTATCAATACATAGAAACTTTAAATATTTTTAGTTGTAAGAGACTTGTACCTGTGATGTAGTCCAAGTCCCAGCTTACAGTAGGATTGACATCTTTGATCTGCTAAGGACATTGTTTAGGTGTGATTTTAAAATGTCCCTGAGCAGACAGCCTGGCTGTGTGCTGTCCCCATAGATAGTTAAAAACAGTAAGAAGATCCTTCAATTCCCTTCCTTCAGACTTCTCTTTCCCAGACTGAATGAACTTGTAGATTGTCCTGATACAGCACATGTCTCAGCCCCCTAGGCATCTGGCGTGGTCCTCTGTTAGATTCCTTTGGTGCAACAGTTTATTTCTTGTCTGATTTTGGGCTCCCTACTACACAGTGCTCCAAGTACTGTGGATCTCATGAGCTCTGAAGAGAGAGGAGGAATTGTTCCTTCATCCACACTTTTGCTGATACAGCCAGCATGTGCTTGACCTGCCTTGTCACAGAGATCCATTGCTGACTGGCGCTTGTCCACCAAGTTCTTCAGGTCCTTTGCTGCAATGCTGCTTTCTGAAAGTTCACTTAGCCTGTGCTGCTCTGTGGGGCTGTTCCAGCATTGTTGCACAGGCTTTTCCACCCCAGGTGCAGGACTTTGCATCTGCCTTTTTTGAGCTGGGTTCCTGTCTGCCCATTCAGGTCCTCTGCCCAACACCCTACCCTCCAGTGTATTGACTGCTCCCCCCAGGTAGGTGTCATCCGAAGACTCTGCAGGTGCGCTGAGTGCCACCATCTGGTTGCATGGACGTATGTCCAGTTGCTTAACTGCTTCTTAGCTTCCACCTCTGCTGTAGGTGACACTTGACTCAGACAGACTCTGCTGATGTGCTGGGCATGTTGGGAGGCCTGAAAGCCAGCCCATACTTATAAAATCTCAGGCAAAAACCAGGCCAACTACTCCATCATGTCCTTTATCTCTAGGTTCCCTCACCTTGTAAAGGGGCAACCCATCTGTTCCTAAACCTTTCATTTATCCCTATGTACACTGCTAGTTTCCTTTCATGTCCTTGGCTAATTTCAACTTCAGCTTCAAAATCTACATGCCATTTTTTCTCTAATCAACTGAACATTTCTGCAGTTAAGTGTTTGCACTTGTGAGTGGTTTTGAAATAGATGAGCCAATTACTGAGAGAACACAGGGCACAAAACCCAAACAATGCTTTCTTTTTTTCCTCCCAGTTATATATTCCCTTTTGCAAGGTTTGCTGCCTGAAATCAAGGGGAATTTACATGTACAGCTCTAAGAAAGCTGCCTGTCAAAGGCTCTCTGAGTATTTTTTTAAAATACTTCTTTATAGTCTAAGCTTTTGAACAGGTTTGAGGGTGTTGAAAGGAATGAGGTTAAAGTCTTTGATGCTGCAGAGCAGTGTGCTGTGCCTAATTTGGCTGTTTGGAAACCTCCTGTAATTCTTTGAAAGTATGAGTGATTAGGATAAATGGTTGGGCATTGGACTGTAAAGGGAAATCCATTATGCTAGGTTGTTTTCAGTCCTCGGTGGGGTGGATTAGGTGGTGAGTTAAGATTGCTCTCAAATTCGCTTTTTCTTCGTATTACTTTTATCACTTGCAGGAGAGCAGTAAGAAGGTTTTAGATAATAGACTGAAATGATGGCATGTGTTGAAAAACTGCTGCCAGTGATTGTTAACATAATCTTACAAGTAAGGGCTAGGTACTTACACAATTACTGCTACTATTTCTTGGTATAAGGAAGTGCCAAAATAACATTGTAACTGTTGAGGTACTGGTGTTAGTGATGTCCTTGTGTCCTGTTCAAGATCCTTTGTCTTCCGTTACACCAGTGGAGAGGACAAAGCAGACTGTTTTCATCCTGCCCATCTTTCTTCATCTTTGCATGGGTAATGAGTGCTGTTCCTACTATGGTTTATATAGTCTTTCCAGCACAAGTTCTGTTAGCAGTGATTAGAAAAGCTTTAACCGAGGGTTACAGCTGTGAAGTAGAATTGGAAAAGCTGTGTATTGGTGTAGCATTCAGATAATGTATCTGTTGTTTGCTTGAATATGGAGGTCTGAAAGAGGGCAGTCAAAGACTTTATCCAAGGCACAGCTTTTGACCCATCCTGCAGAACATAGATCAGCTGAACGTGTCTCCATGCATCTGTTCTCCAGCAATAGATTAATAAATCAACTAGAACGATGGCAGCATGAATATGTTCCAGTAAGGCAGTCTAGCTGCAAACCTGCAGCTCCTGTGCTGTGTCTGTTCTCTTCAGTGTTTTGAGTGAGGATGTGCAGTATCACAGTCACCTAGGTGTTGGTGTTTGGCATTACTAGATGTTTGTAATCCTCAAAGCCCACAGGGCGATGTGTTTAGATCAGAACACCAAGCTTTGTTCTTCGTGACTATTGTGACACTCACCAATATTCTGTTGAACAAATCTGCTTGACTACTTCTGATACATCCATGGGGAAAACCTTCCGCTTGCAGCTGTTGGAAGGAGGAACATACATGTGTATACTCTTCATCCACCACTGAATTGCAGGCACAGCCTACATCACTTGAAGTAATTTTAAAGAACACCAAACAAACAACAAAACCCCCAAATAAACTAAACTTCCCCCTTTACATTGTAGCACACAAGCAGTTCTCATACAAACAGGAGGTTTGTGGAAAAGTGCAACAGGTTTCGTCTGCCAGAAACATTCACTTCAGTGGTTTAAATGTTCTGTGTATTTTTGCAGCCAGAAGCAGTGAATTTTACATGCTGATTTCTCTCTAGATTTATGTATAGTTTTTCAGTGCTCACTTTTGGTTTTGAATTCTTTCTTGCAGTAGTCAAAGAAGCCCATCACCAGGTCCAAATCATACCTCTAGCACTAGTGCATCAAATTCAACACCTGCCCCGCAGAGCACGCCTGTACGACCCACCTGTTCATTAACACCTACGCTAGCAGCACACTTCAATGAAAATCTTATCAAGCATGTTCAAGGCTGGCCTGCAGACCATGCAGAAAAACAGGTGGGTACATTTGTGCTTTCTTCCCCATCAGACTGCAAAATGTGGAGCTTAAAATCTAGTTTTCTTACACAAGTTGCATTTCCTAGGGATTAAAACTATTTTAAAACCCTCTGGACCTAGCCAGAAAATAGGAGAGTCAAAATAGATTAGGTCAGACCTGCAGGTTTCACATGTGATTACCACTGAAGAAAATCAACTCTCCCAGACAGACCCAGCACAGCAGAGATTACCATTACTGAACTGTAATAGTGCAGGGAAGGATCTGTTTGAAACACTCTTTTATCATTGTGTTGTGATTACAGAGGGCCTCAGAATAATTATTCTGGTCTCCTTGGTGCTGTTGAGGAGTTCCCTGGAGTCACATATCCAGTTCAGTGACAGCTTCGATAAATGCACAAACTGAGGATAGATCTTGCCTTCTAAAATTACATTTCTCTTTGTCTCCATCTGACTGCATAAGAAATAAAATAGTGGGGTTTGTCTGAAGAAGATTACAAAGCTGTGGTTGGTTCCTTGTATAAGGTATTCCTGTGTGGTATTCAGTTATTTTTGTTACTAAGGCTTAACTTAGTCTGACACTGAAATAGTGGATGGAGACTTGGACAGATTACTATGGAAACTTGGAGCGCTATCTTTCAAGCATTTGTTAGGATCCAGGAAACATAAACTATCTCTGCCTTAGCAGGGCCCTGGGTTAGACAATCTCCTGAGAGCCAGTGTTGTTCATTTCATTCCCACTACCTTATGGTAGCCTTCCAGTATCTGAAGGGGGCCCACAAGAAGGCTCGGGAGGGATTATTTACAAGGCCTTGCAATGACAGGACAAGGGGCAATGGGTTTAAACTGGCAGAGGGGAGATTTAAACTGGATGTTAGGAAGAAGTTCTTTCCAGTGAGGGTGGTGAGACACTGGCACAGGTTGCCCAGGGAGGTTGTGGCTGCTCCCTCCCTGGAGGTGTTCAAGGCCAGGTTGGACAAGGCCTTGAGTGACCTGTGCTAGTGGGAGGTGTCCCTGCCTATGGCAGGGGGTTGGAACTAGATGATCTTTGAGGTCCCGTCCAACCTTACCATTCTATGATTCTGTGATTTCTAAGTGAGCTTTTGTAGAGAATTAAATCTGATTGAACTTCAAAAGGCAGTATTCAGAGTGTGCTTTGCTGCCTCAAGCTCCAGCAGTACTCTGGCTACAGCCTATTGTTTGCAGTGCACGATTCAAAATCCTCATCTTCCTGTGTAACCTTTGCAGGCATCAAGATTACGTGAGGAAGCCCATAACATGGGAAGTGTCCACATGTCAGAAATTTGTACTGAATTAAAGAATTTAAGATCTTTAGTTCGAGTATGTGAAATTCAAGCAACTTTGCGTGAGCAAAGGTAAGTGTGTGGTCTCTGTTTTCCAAATGGTCATTTTCAAGGTGGCATTAGAGCTCCCATTCTGGCATTGTTTTGCATAAGCTATATTTACTGATGACTTTATAAGTATGCCAATACTTGCCAGGTTTGTAAACTATCTTCTGTGTGTATATTTTACCTGTTTGCCACACAGAAAGCTGTTGGTCTTAGTATCTTTCACTGGAATTATAAAGTACTTATGTAGATATTTTATACTTACGTAGATATTTCTCTGTTTCATGAAAAAGTTTATAATAATTTGTTTCTTTTCTCTTGCAGGATACTTTTTTTGAGGCAACAAATAAAAGAACTTGAAAAGCTAAAGAATCAGAATTCCTTCATGGTGTGAAAAGATGTAAACAATTGCACATGGTTTTGAGTACAGGAACTATTAAACTGATGCCCAGTCTTAACACTTTTGAGCTGCATTTGAGTAGACTTTGGACCGTTGAGCTGGGCAGAAAAAATGTTGACATGGGGAAGGGGACAGGAGGGAGTCAAATTCAGGGGAAAGATACAAGAATGATTTGTAATAAAACCCTTGAAATGTAGATTTCTTGTAGATGTATTCTTCACGTTGTAAATATGTTTTGTAGAGTGAAGCCATGGGAAGCCATGTGTATCAGAGCTTAGACATCCAAAACTAATCAATGCTGAGGTGGCTAAATACCTAGCCTTTTACATGTAAACCTGTCTGCTAAATTAGCTTTCTTTTTTTTTTCTTAATATTTTTTTCCTTTCTTTTTGGTTTTGTTTTGTTTTGCCCCCCC
>WBNM01034498.1:0-10254 GCA_013399055.1 Ramphastos sulfuratus | reverse complement strand
TTTTTTTTTTTTGTTCTTTTGTTAATTTATCATTCAGAAACCTTTTCATTTCCTAAAATCCAATGCAAGCGCCAGGCGATCTGTGTCTAAGGCTGCAACAATTTGGGTAATGTACAAAAATATCACGAGACAACTCTTTCCACACTTGCACCAAATCGAGAGCAGTGCTTCTCCATTTCTGTTTTACAGAGAAATGTCTTTCATTTTCTGTGTTCCATTTCCCCGTGAAATCCTAAATCTGATTTTATCAGGGTTTTTTTTTTTTTAATGCTTCTAATTTTCTCTTTTTCTTAAGGCACTGTTGCTATGGCACTTTTTCTATAATCTTTTCATTCCTGTGTACAGTAGCTTAAAAATTGCAGTGATTGAGCATAACCCACTTGTTTGTATAAATTATTGAAACGTATTTCCATTTGCACCCTGTAAGAATGGACTTCTAGTACTGCTGGGCATGTGTGCTGAAAGTACATTACTTGCTCAAATATAAGGAAATAGCCCAATGAACATGTTAACATGGTTGTGGGAGGGGAAAGAAGAGGAAAAAAAAAAAAAAGCTAGTCAGATGTGAATTGTATCTGTTGTAATAAACATGTTAAAACAAAGAAACACTGGTTTTCATTTCCTTTGATCAACACACATTAAAATTTGGTCTGTTTGGGGACTCTTTATTAGAACTGTTCTTGTTGAACATTTTTTTTGTACTTAAATAATTCCTCGAGGGAGGTTTTGTTTAAAAACTTGTAAACAGGAAAATGTGTATAAAAATATTTAATGAAATATAAAATTCAACAAGAATGATTTAAGACCTCCCCAACGATTGTCATATGTTAACTCCTGGTTTACCTGTCTTGATATTCTGACATTTCATTTGGAAGGATGTTTGTGTTGTAGCTAACTGTTTTAAGTCTGGTGCTGACTGCTGTTCTTAACCATCACAAAACGCTGAATTTGTGTAATTGGAGCAACCCGCCGTTTGAAAATGGTGGCACAGCTCAGCTTTGTATATTGTTTCCTAAAGTATATTAAAAAATAAAAAAGAAACTATTGCTACTACAAAATAAACGTGACTTTTTCTTTGCCTAAAAAACCACCACCAGCAGCAGCGGTGGCAGGGCTAGTTTATGTTTGCAGAGGTGTTTATGTTACAGTAGTCAAGTAAGAAAGATTGTAGGTGATGGCTTAAAAAAAGAACTTTAATGATGGTGGTGTTGATGTGTGATACTGCATCTTTTGTTCCTACAGTCTCTGTCTGTCAGCACCACAAACATGGCTTGATCTTCGTTTTGCCTTTTCTTCTGTGAGTGGGCTGGTCTTGCCTTTAGAAATCAGCTTGCTGTCAGTGAAGCTGACTGCTCTATCCTAACAAGACGCTGCAGATGGGAGAAGCTGAAATAACACAGCAGCAAATGAGAAATCAAGAGAGATAAACTTGTAATTGTTCCTCACTTTTTAACCCTCTTCATGTTGTTGCATTTCATATTGTGCACGTTTGGTTTTGCTCAGAAATTGGAATAGAATAATCTTTAATTAATTTATCATGCATTGTTTCTGCACGTTTGGAGACCCAAGGCCCAGTGGCAGAAGGCTTCCTGAGATTCTCTCATGTTTGCCTAATGTATTTCTTGTAGCATTCATTGTCCTGAGGTTGCTGTAATGTAGGGAAATATTATGTGAGATGGATGAATGCACATGTGGTCTTTCACCAGCAGCTGTCCTTAGTTCTGGTATTTTGCTCTTTAGTTACTTGCTGAGACAAAGGTTGCCTCTGTCTTGCTAGATGTGCTGGGCATATGTTCCACCACCTTGATTTGCTTTCTTTTGATTCCTCTATTGTCCTCTCTAACATCCTCTTTGAATTACTCATGTGCCGAGCTGCTGCCTGTTGATCTTACTATTGATTGTTTTACAGAAGAGCCTCTCTTCCAGCCCAAAGGGTACCCTGTTTTATTACATGGAAACTATCATAGTGTACAAATGTCCACAGGTAATGTGGAAGTAACAAGGATTGACATGCTACTTTAAGCCCTCCATACATCACACAGACACTCTGTTCAAGTGCCCACCCCCATGTAGTGAAGGTTATTTTGTCAGCATCAAAAGATGTTTTGAAAAGTTCTTGACTTCTGTATTTGCTCACTGTGTGATACCTTTCCTACCCCTTTCCTCTAAAGCCTGGAGTAGTTGTTAGCTGAGGGGTGCAGCTCTGGTGCACTTTTGTGTTGCAGTTACGTGTCACCCTTTCCAGATATCGTCTTCTGCCTTCTCTCTCTTTGATCTCCTACAGCAGGTGTTTAGAGTCAGTCTTTCATAGCTGCAGACAGCAGCTCCTGTTCTTCCTGGATGCTTGTGTTGCTGCTGCTGTACTTGTTTGGCTGGAATTGTTCCTTGAAGATGCTCCTTCCTGCAAATTTCTATGTGTCCCAGCATGGCTCTTTGAAGATCCTGTCTGAGGGAAAGGACTGGTGCAAAGTTTCTACCAATTTGTTCTCCATCTAGCTGAGGATCTGGAAGCCATGAAGCTCTATTCTTCTCCTTAATAAAGACACCTATCCAATTTGGACTCTAGAGAGACAACTGTCAGGTTTTGTCTCCCAGAGGAAATAGTAGCATCCTGGCCAGAGACTGCTGTTGTACTATGTGGCTCTGTCTACCAGATAGTGCACACCAGGTTGGGAAACACTGCTTTGAACAACCTTTATCTTTCCAGCAGTTCAGTATGTGTGACAGTACTTTGTCACCTTCTGTTGGTCACACATACCAAAGGATGCCATCTACTTAAGGGTGCAGCACCATGCTCAAAGATAAGTCCGTTTGCTCCAGTTTATAATCTCAGAACTGGGGCTGAGTGAGAAGTTCATCTGTTGATGCTCAGAGTGGTTGGTTATGCTCATCTTGCCTTTTATTGTATGTTAGAAGAAAATTCAATCAATTTTGGATAAAGCTGGCACAGCTAGAATGGTGCAAGTCACTTAAATGGATTCTTTTCCTCCCAAGTTGCTGAAATTGGCCTATGGAGGGCTGTTCGTGTTGCCTCTTGGAGCTCTGAACAGCTTCTCTCTGCCTGGCCAGGCAGATTTGCTGTCAAGATCTAAAATTCTTCACTGACCAAAAATAAGTGATTGGATCCTTTTTTCCAGTGTAACTGGAATACTGTTGGAGTTTGACTTGAGTTCCTGTTCTTCTGCTGGATGCTTCCTCATTAGCAGCAGAAAGCTTGTGTACTGGGAAGAGTGATTTGGTAAAGTGACCAAAGCCTGTAGCAGATGGTACTGCAGAAGGTGAACCTCTTGTCAGCAAGCCTGGTCTGCTTGATGGTGCCAAGGTGCTCTGATTGCTGTCATCTCCATCCAGGTTCCTTTAGCTGCTGTTCTGCATGCTTGGACTAAAGACTTTCTAGTTATTCCATGATTTGAAAGACTTACTTGAACTTTTTCCTCTTGTTGGGGTTTCCATTCTACAGCAAATCTAGCTTTTTTCAGATGGGAAAGTTATTAAACCACTTGCTAAATCAAACTGCCTATCTGCTTGCAGTGACATTGCCAGTAGAAGCATGAATAGCTGAACCTTTTGATAGCATTCTTTTTTAGGATAAAAATTCTGAGAGTTCATCCTACCTGGCATAATACCTGCATTTCACTTAATTAAAAAAAAAAAAAAGTTGTTGTCTTTTGTTCTTTTGTCCTCTGGCATCTCCTTCACCTGAACGATCTGGGGTTAATTCATGGAGTACATGTATGTAACACAGTGATAGGACAAGATCTGTAAGGACTTTGTGCTTCATAAGTGGTTTCACTGAAAGAACTTCTTTATGAGGGTGACTTCACACAGTGGGAGAGCTTAGTTGATGTCCATCTGCCTGCAGAAAATTACAGACCCTTATTGCTTCCCTGCTTCTGGCGATGTGCTCCTGCCAAGGCCTTTTTGCCAGCTCTAAAGCAGGCCAGGGAGCAAACCCCCAGCAGAAAAACTGCCTGGTCAATGTGTCTGCTGACTTGATGGGCTGAAGAGGCTCACATGAAAGGGAAAATGCAAGAACAAGGCACCATCATTGTGGCATAGAAGAGTAACTCTTGGGAAAGCGGTAAAGCAGTAAACTCGAAATTGTAAAGACTGCCTGCTTTTAAGCCCCAGAGTATGTGCAGAGAGAAGGGCTTGGGGCATGGCATGGAGACTGCTTGGAACTAGGTGTATTTTCCTGGGGTTGGGCTGCATCCATGCTTTCATCTGAACATTTCATCTCTGAATCTTCGCCTGCAGGGAAGCTGAACAAAATCCTAACTTAGCAACATCAATTTTCAGCTAAGCACAAGTAAAGATACAATCATCAACCATGCTCTCAATTACATATTTCAAGCAACCCATCCCAAAGCAGACACTCCATCTTCAATGGGTTTGGAATATGAATGGAGGAGTCTCCAAGGACACGCTGTTGCTTTTCAACTCTTACTCCCTGTTAAACTTACTCTGAGCTGCTATTCTTGTGCTGGATGGTTTCTTGGAGAGAAAAGTTCTCTGGAGACACCAAACCTTTCTCAAGAAGGAAGAAAACTCAACTCAGCTGTCCTCATCTGCCATCTTAGGGATTTGGAGCATTTCCTGAACTCTCAGTCGTTCAGTGAGGATTTTGCAGGCTTCCCTGCAGGAGTCTTGTTGAGCAAGCTCATGTCCTCACAGCGGGGCTGAGCAGGCTGCCAAGCTGAGCATCTCCCACAGTTCACAGGCCCGGTCGGATGCTTGGCAAACCTCTACCTTGTATTGGCACACAAGGGATGCAGGCTCTTGCTCTGTGTGTGCTTTCTCGAGGCAATCTGCCTCACTTCTGTGGCAGCTGAAGCTGCGTTTGGTGCCCGCTTCGTGGAGAGCACAGTGTCTGAGCAGGTGCAATGCTGTCCCTGGCTGAGCGGAGACAGACTAGGACATGGCCTGGTAAGGAGCCTCTGCTTCAGCTGGCAGTTTACTCAGTGGGAGCTTTCAGTGCTGTAGTAGCTAAAGATGCGCCAAGGTGCAGGAATCTCTCTGGCACCTGCAAGGGATCCAGCTCTGGAGGGGCGGAGCTACCACTCTGCCAGGCTTGGTAGAATTAGATAATGGTTGGAATCGCTGACTTTAAAGGTCTTTTTTCAAGCAAAACGATTCGATGATTCTGTGTCAGTTCCTTCGGGAGCCAGCCCTCGGTGCTGACATCTCGGGAAGCACCAGGAGCGTTTCCCGTTCCGCGGCAGCCCGCGGGGCTGACGGTGTGTGCCCCGGCGAGGGTCGCGGTGCCCCGTTGGAACGCCGCCGCTAGGTGGCAGTAGCGGCCCGGAGACCGGCCCCGCCTGGCTCCGCTCGGCGCTGTGCGCCTGGGCCCTTGCGCTCCGTTCTTCCCGCCCCACCTGCCAGCCCCACAGCCCGGCTGGCACACGCACGGGGAGAGCCGGGGCCAGGGTTCAGCCTTTCTAGCCTTTCACCCCCACAGCAGTGGCAGCAGCAGGGTTTGTGCTGCCCAACCCCGAGAACAGTCTCCCCACCGTGGTGGCTGTCCCCCGCACAGCTCCTGTGAGGGAGGTCAAAGGATACCAGAGCTGGTTTAGGGCATGGCAGGGGATTGTTTTCTGGGCTATCGTGGGCATCACAAGGGGTTGTTTTCTGGACTAATGTGTGGTTTCCCCTTCTCTTCACCGCCCACACCTTAACGGTATTTCTGTGGTATTTCCCAAAAGAGCACACAGAGGCTTATTTTGGGGTTAATTGTTTGGATTTCTGCAGTTCCTCATCGGGGACAAACCACACCAGCTCCCTCTGGAAAAGCTCCACCTTCTTCTAGTGCTACAGTTGGTTTCTTGGAACCAAACCCACAGGGAACCCAAACTTTCTCCTGATTAGAGCTGAGCCAAAACCATAAGGCTGAGTGAAAAACTGACTCTGTTTTGTGAATTTTGTGTGCTACTTGTGCTTCTGACTGTTACCTGAGCTGCTATTGTACCCTTTCTGCAGAAGAGGTTTTGGGGAACAGGCTTTCTAAAGGGTGCTTCTTATAGACACAAAACGTTTAAAAGACAGTGTTGCAGGTATGTCTGTACCTTAGAATTTTCTCTGTGCACAAGGACTTGGAGCACCTGGAGGGAAGGGTGATGCTTTGCCTCCCCTTGGTGTTTGGACTCACCTTTCCTCCTCATAGTTGTCATCCAAACCTGCCCCTGAAGACTCCAGGCTCAGCTACTGTATAATAATGAAGGCAAAAGGCTGTTAGGAAGGGGCAGGGCTTTGAGTGCTGCTATGTAATCTTGCAAAGCATGCTTGATCTTAAAGCCTGTGTTTGAATTGGTTTTGCAGGTTACTGCTCTCCTTTTTTCCTGTCTTGGATTCCCTCCTTTCTAAGCTCAAACAAGTAGAATTTTAACATGAAATAAACAGAACTATAGTAACATATCATTCCCTAAAGCAATAAAAGGATCCAGCCATCCAGGCTTTATTCTTACTACTGTTAATTGACTGGAATGGATTGCACCATTTTGCAATTCCTGCTGATTTCACCAGGCTGCTCCAGCAGTGTTGCTTGGCCCTCTGTATGCTCTGTCTGGGTGCTTTTGCTTTCAGGAATTTGATATACTTGGGGACACAACTGGGAAATTACTGGGGAAAACATTGTCTGCATGTTGGTTGTTTTTACTCTAAGTGTTGACACATTCCATTCCTCCAAATCGTAGTGATTAAACGAGGAGGCTTTTGACCCTGGAGATGACAAATAAATGCACTTGGTTTGCCAAACTAGAAATGGAGTGTCTCATGATGAGAGAATGGTGATGATTTTTTTCTGCCTCCTCTACCCTTTTTCTCCCTCTCTCTGTCCATCCCACTTCCCTACTTTTGTACGTGGCAAAGCCACTTTGCTCCTTTTGTCGGTGGCCTTACACTTGGACATACAAGGCTGCATACCCACCCCCAAACCTCACTGAGTCTGGAGGTCACTGTGTGGTTTTAAGACTTGCACTTACGTGAAGGAACAGGGTCTGATCTTACCTCTCTTTTCCCTTCGTGGTCTCGAGAGTCTCTAGCATCAAGCCTAGAGAATCACAGAATCACAGAATATTGGAAGGGGTTGGAAGGGACCTCTAGAGATCTTCAAGTCCAACTTCCCTGCCAAAGCAGGATCACCTAGGGCAGGCCACACAGGAAGGCATCCAGGTGGAGAAGGAAGCCATCAGCTTATTTCTCCCAGACTACTGAACTGAGATCTTCGCTCAGTATCACCATTGAAGAAAGGCAGCTCTGAGCAAGTTCTTTTGGTACCCACACTCCTCTAGTCACACTCTGGTCCATTTGCTCTCATGTTGAAGGAATAAGGCAGAAAGCTCCTCCAGGCACAGTGATTGCCCTTCAGAAACCCCGGAGGAGGAGGTAAAAGGACAGGAAGCAGTCACCCAGCATTGGCCTGCCCTCCTCCCAAAGAAATGCAGCTTGACTTCCAGCTGACCTTCAGGCTTTTACAAGCTTGAAGAAAGAGTTACAGAATTGTTAACAGCTATTTTATTACACTTACAGATTGTGTGAGTTGCTTTTTATTGGAACAGCACTTGGCAGGTTCTGCATTTGGCTGCAAGGGGAAGCTGAAGGGCTGTGGTTCCTCTGACATGTTAACCCCCTGCTTCCAGCATCTCCTGCTGTGCTAAGCTACGCTAAGCACTTGGGCACAGCTACAACCTGCTCCATTACAGAGGTGCCATGCTGAAAAACCATGATGTGAAGCCATGTGAGAGGATATACCAGGGGGCTGAAGGTGTCTAGGGACAAAGGAGTACATTTTGATCAGTGTGCTATATACTAATGTCATGGCTTACTGCTCCACTTTAAGGAGAAGTGATGCTATTGGAGACCTTGCAAGGTCAGGCTTCAAAGCTACTTTCTTCCAAATGGTTTTTGAATATGAGCTCTACTCAGCAACACCACCTCGGAATGAAAACCTCTCCTTTCTTTTCCATCCATAGGCTTCATTCTGCGATTTAATTTCTTTCATTTTCTTAAACCAAAGCTTGCAGTGATAATTCACACAATAATGCCTTGCAGAGCAGTAAGATGTCTATGCCAAAGGCCTTCTCTGGAGTGAAAAACTGAAGTCTGGGTAGTAGAGTGTGGGAGTGCTCAGCCTGTGCCGGGGTGAGTCCCTGAATGCTGCTGGCATTCACAGTGCAAAGCTGGTGAGAGAGCACTGCAGGCTGCATGACTCTCAGCTATTTTCACAATCTGCTTTGATTCATGGAGGAAAGAAGTTATGTGAGGATTCCTCACTTCTTGAGGAAAGGTTAATGTGCTTTTGAAAGTGTTTCTAATGAATATCCACACTGAGTGTAAATGGGCCTTGCAGTCAGCTTTGTTTTCTCATTTTGCTAGGCCTGTCAGTCCAGGACACCAGTGCTCCTCTGCATCCCCAAGTGTCCCTCACTTCTTACAGAGCTGCAGAAGTTCCTTTTATTTCAGACTTTAGCAATCTGGAAGGCAGAAAATTTGGACAAGAGGATGGGAATGCTGTGACTGTCTGTTCCTTTTGTTCTGCACTCTGGCCTGGTTTTGCATCTATCTGTCTTCGTGAAGGAAGAGGTCCTGGCAGCTCCCAGAAGAGGTGGGATGTTGTAGCCTGTTTGCAGTCCCAGTGTATATTGGAGGGAAAACAAAATCTGTTGACCTGCTCAGTTTGGCAGCACAACCAGAATGTTGCAAGAAGATGACTAAGAAGTCTAACTGATTGATTTTAATGCAAGAACGAAGACTTGGATCCTGTGTGTTTGACTTCCCAAATCTGCTTGGACACAGGCTGGTCTCTTTGCCAAAACACTTCCTCTGTACCATAAACTCATAGCCAGAACTAAGAAAACATTTTCCTGGGTGTAACCTGGCTGGGGATCCTGTCCATTGCCTTTCATTCATGGATCAAAGGTAGTCATGCCATAGCAGTTGAGAGGGTCACAAGGGCCTTCTGTGGCTTTGGGTTGCGCCAATGCCTTGCACAGCTCAGTCTGTTACAAACCAAGATGCATTGACACTACTAAGGTTACTGGGAGAGGAAGGAAGAAGCTAGTGTGATAAGCAGGTATCTTAGATTGCAGCAGCTCTTTGCAGCAGCTTAGCATATTAGATTATTTGATTCTCTAGAGGAACAGCAGGAGCAGACAGCTAAGTCATGATTTTAAGGTCCTTTCTAGCTCTATTTCTCTCTCACTCTTTTTTTTTTCCCCTTTTTTTTTTTATTTGTAAAATCCACCATTACTTTCATTTTTCCTTGGTTCTGAAGTGATAATGTGTGCTGGGATAATTTACTGCTGCCTGCAGCTCTTTCCTTGTCATTTCTGGATGATTATAAATGAACTTCCAACATCTGTAGAACTCAATGGCTTCAATTCTGGATGCTGTACAAGTCTCACACATTATTTTATGTACTGGAGGAGGAATTCAGTGCAGGGTAGGGCAAGACTTTGTATAATTGAATGCTTTTTGACACCGGATTAAGAAACGGAGTTCATTTCTGTTCCTTTGCCCTATTCTTAAGGGGTCAAAAATGATGGCATCTGATGACTGCCACAAGGACATAGTATTTTGTAATGCTTTTCTGGTAAAAGCACTGTTTAAGAGAAAGCCGTGAGAAGAGAGAGCCTTGTGTCTCCTGCAGCATAACACTGTCCACAGCATGCTGCCTTCTGCTGACAGAAGCAATGTAGGAGCAAGTGGGACTTCTTCCAAGGGGGAATGCTATCAGGAGTGTTACTGCTGGGCATGCAGAGTCCCAGAATCATTCTGGCTGTGGGTGCTGCATGGCTTGCACTGATGACTTGCTTTGCTTCCCTTGTCTGTCATGTTCAGACCTAGTTTGCAACCAGGTCTTTGGTATATATAAGTGTTTCTGTGTCAAACAGGAGCTTAAAGCTGTGAGATTGTCCTGAGGGATCCATTCTTAATTGTTAAGTTTGGATGAAACAAGGAACAAGAAGCTCTGAACATTTCTGAACAGTCCATAGGACTGTTTTTGGTAAAGATCCAGTGAAGTTTAATATCATGATAAGAGTCATGGGGACTGGTGACAGATTATGTGTTTCACAATACACAGAAAATCAATTGCTGTTTGTTTCATTTCTTTCAGCTCTGGCTTGTGTGTTTCTGCTCAGGATTGTCACACCTGAGAAGGCATGGGTCTTTTCAGAAAAGAGGTAATCAAATGAATGATTTTGGCTGCTTTCGTACTGGGCTTTAGGAGTCTTCTGGAAGAAACATGCTTTAGAATCA
>WBNM01034497.1:6577-18474 GCA_013399055.1 Ramphastos sulfuratus | reverse complement strand
AGGGGCTTTGCCAACCTGCTTCTTGCTGTGGTTCTGTGATCCCCTTCCCATTGCCTGCCTGGGTTGATGATCTCACTTCTCTAGGTTTTTGGATTCTCTTGGTAGTGGTCTCCCATTTTTACAAGTGAGCTTTTCTACCCTTCCTATAGCAGCTACATCTTTATCTCTCAAGCCCAGAGGTGACATCACTTGCCCCAGACCAGGGGAACCACAGCAGCAGCTCCATCCTTTGGTTTCCTATCAGCATTAACTGTTAAAGGTCCTTCCCATCCCAAACCAGTCTGTGATTTGCTTGGAGAAATCAAGTGTTGAAGGCAAGAGGAAATGGCCTCAAGCTGCACCAGGAGAGGTTTAGATTGGACCTTAGGAAGGATTTTGTTGCTGCAAGGGTGCTGAGGCTTTGGAACAGGCTGCCTGGGGAGGTGGTGGAGTCCCCATCCCTGGAGGTGTTGAAGAGTGATGTAGAAGTAGTGCTGAGGGCTGTGGCTTAGGCAAGGATTTGTCAGCATCAGGTTAATGATTGGACTCAAAGGTCTTCTCCATGCTGGGCAGCTCTAGGATTCTGCAGGACTAATTCCCCTGCTCACAGAGCTCAAGGTTTCTCCTGGCAACCTTTTGATGGCCAGGGAATAGAAAAGAGCTGGGAGGGAGGGGGGAAAAAAAAAAAAAGTGGAGAGAACACACATGGCATCTTAATACCTTCCAGCTCTGCTCATTGAGTGCTGATTAACTCCTAGAATTTAGTGCTGCCATTAAAAGGTTATTTACTACCTGGACTTCAGTGCTTGTGACATAATTCTCGTGATGCCATGAACCTGCTGCAGGATTAAAGTGGATAACAGCAACTGCCTCTAGAAACTCCCCTGAAACACTTGATGATATCTCAACTATCTATCTATATATTTCCCCCCCACACCATCTCTTACCTTTTTTTTTAATTTTTTTTTCTCCCTCTGAGCTGCAGGAAATGAAAAGGAGAGCCCTGCAAACTTTCAGAGTGGATCATAGAGAGCAATCTATAAACATCAAGGCTCTAATGTTACTGACAAGCAGTAAAACTAACATTAGGGTGATTTACTCTAGGGCTGCTTACATATTGCTCTTCCTGATCCACTTGGAGAGTTTATGGTTGGGCTTTCTTTTTCATTTCCTGGTGCTATAAACATAGTGGCTGGCTCTGAAAGAGCCTGGTTGGCAGAAGTAGTGACCCTCCTCCTACTATAACTTATCCAGCAGCTGATCTGTGCTGACATCCCGGTGAGTAAATCCTCTATTAGAGCTAATCACATACTCATGGAGCTAATCTGTGCTTAAAAATGACAGAGGGATGCAAGGGATGGATGTTTATACAAGTTCTGGGGGATTATTTCTTTTTTTTTTCCCCCCCTCTCCTTGCTTGTTGTTCTGTGGAAATCCCCCATGGAAATGACAGCCTCTGGGGCTGCTTCTCCTGCTCACCCATTTCTGTGCTGGTTTTATGTGCATCATAAACTGTCCCCCCTGAAGCAGTCAGCTCCTTTGGAGTGAGATCTATCCTTTGGGCTTAGATGGATGTTCTTGGGCCCTTTGGGGTGTGATTNGCTGCAGCCTAGGACTCAGTTGCTGTCTGGGCTGCACTCACACTGCAGGCTCAGGTTGAGCCGTAGATAGGCTCAGAGTGGAAGGGACCTCAGAGATCACCTACTCCACCAGGGATACCTCTCACCTAGACTTGGTTGCCCAAGGCCTTGTTCCTCCAGGGAGGGAGCATCCACAGCCTCTCTGGGCAGCCTGTTCCAAAGTCTCAGCACCCTTGTGCTGAAGAACTTCTTCCTAAGTGATGTAGCCTCAGCATCAAGCCAAGCTGGATGTGGCTCTGAACAACCTGATCCAGTGTGAGATGTCCCTGCCCATGGCAGGGGGTTGGAACTGGATGATCCTCAAGGTCCTTTCCAGCCCTGGGAATTTTGTGATCCTCTGAAGTTTGTCCCAAGCTTGAACTCTTGGATATGCAATTAACACTGTACTGAAAATTAAACCTAAGTCTAAGGGTTACAAAAATGGACTCAGACCTGGCTCCTGTGGGTCAGAAGCTCACCTGGAGGTAGGGAAGCAGAGGAGGACCTGGAGAAGTTTGCATTTGGCTGAAGTATGCTTATTAGTGAGTGCCCCCATGGGAACTGATGCTTCCAGCTGAATAAACCCAGCAAGGAGAACTGACCTGTTCCTGCACCCTCACAGGAAGGAAGTCTCCTCATGGTCAGATGGAACCTCCTGGGTTCCAATTTGTGCCTATTTGTTGCTTGTCCTCTCATTGGGCACCATTGTCAAGAGTCTGATCACCATCTCTTGCCAAGCATTGCTCAGATGCTCTCGGGCTGCTCTTCTGCAGGCTCTCAGCCCCAGGGCTGAGGCCTTTGCTCCTCACAGAGCTGCTCCAGCATCTTTGCAGCTGCCCCTAAGCATCTTTGCAGCCTCCACTGGACTCTCTCCTGTAGTTCCCTGTCTCTCTTGAACTGGGGAGCCCAGAACTGGACCCAGTATTCCAGATGTGGCCTCACCAGGGCAGAGCAGAGGTGGAAGAGAACCTCCCCTAACCTGCTGGCCACACTCTTAATGCCCCCCATGGCCTCCTTGACCATTGCTGGCTCATGTTTATAGGGCCAAGTGTTATGATCTGGTTTCACTCCTCATTGCCAGGCAGCTCTGGGGAGGGTTGAGTGTCTCTGGTCCTGCCCATCTGTCATTCTGAAGAGGAAGTGGGATGAGGGCTCTATTTCTGGGGCATGACCACACATCAGCCTTGTTTCCCTTCTAGGCCCTTCCTTCTCTTCACCTTTAAAGAATTCCCTTTTTCCCCCCTCCCCCAAGCTCTGAGCCTTTCCTGAGCACATC
The DNA here is from genome assembly GCA_013399055.1 of Ramphastos sulfuratus. Taxonomy (NCBI): domain Eukaryota; kingdom Metazoa; phylum Chordata; class Aves; order Piciformes; family Ramphastidae; genus Ramphastos; species Ramphastos sulfuratus. The sequence goes on along the minus strand of WBNM01034497.1, from coordinate 15,600 downwards.
ATGAGCAGGCAGCACAAAGAGGTGAGGGCTCCCCACTCCCACAGCAAAGGTACTGTGGCATTTTGATCTTGAGATGTGCTTGCAGGTGGTGGAGCTGCTTTTGTAAGGAGCTGTGGAGATGCCTGGGGTGTGCTAAACAAGTGCTGGCAGCTGAAGCAGAAGGAGCTGAAAGTCTTGAGAGCAGGAGATTAAACTGACATTAGTGGCACAGTATGGGGCTGGAGTTAAAGGTTGGAGAGGGTTGTGGGTGTGCAGCTCGGTGGTTTTAAGCCAGTCTTTGCTGGGGGAAGGTAGCAGTGCTGCTGCTGCTGCTGTATCAGGGGTGATGTTCTCTGGACCTGTTTGGTTTTCTGTGACTCCTTCTGGGGGAGGTTTCTGTAGAGAACATAAATATTTATGCATATTTAGGCACTTAATCCTTTTATCTTCTGGTTCAGGTTGAATTTCTGCAGGTAGATGTGGCTTCCAGGTGAGAGAAAAGACTCTGTTTGCTTTTGGCTCTGTTGGGCAAGCACAGGGGGTAGGATTGCAGTGATAATCATAGAATGGGAAGGGACCTCAAAACTCAGCCAGTTCCAACCCCCCTGCCATAGGCAGGGACACCTCCCACTAGCACAGGTCACTCAAGGACTCATCCAGCCTGGTCCTGAACACCTCCAGGGAGGTTGTGGAGCACAGAAGCACAGAAGTTGATCAAAGATCCTCTGCTCTCCATGATCACTTCAGTGTCTTAACTTCTCCAAATGAGGTCTTCAGACTGAGCTGCTCTTAACCCAGGCTAGTTGGAATGATGCCTCAAGGGCTTCCCAGTGCAGATCCAGGTCCATGTTTCTCAGCCAGGAGCAGGCATCTCTTGCTTGTGAGACTTAACCTCTGCTTGTCTCTTTCCCAGATGCTGAAAGCTACCTGACAGATGGACTGCAGAGGGAAAATCTGAGTGCTAAAGCAAGGGAGCAGAGGGATGCAATCCTCTTTGACTTCCAGCAAGTTAAAGCCAGGTTTGTGTTGTCTGTTCCTAACCAAAGCACTTCAGAACAGTGCAGTAGGTTGCCCAGGGAGGTGGTGGAGTTGCCATCCTTGGAAGTGTTCAAGAAACATGTGCCCGTGGCACTTAGGGACATGATTTCATGGCTGTGGTGGTCATAGCTTGAAGGTTGCATTCTGTGATCTTAAAGATCACTTCCAATAAACACAATTCTGGGATTTTATGATCCTCTCATTCAACCTCTCCTGTTAGAGCAGGATCACCCAGAGTAAATCACAGAGGAACACAGCCAGGAGGGTTTGGGATGCCTCCAGAGATGGAGACTTCTCAACCTCTCCAGGCAGAACATGAGCTGCATCCTTTGGAAGCAAATACAAATTGTTTTGTTGTGCTGGGAGGGAAATGAAGGAAAACAAACAGAGAGGAGGTTGCTGGAGGCTTAAATAAAACTCTTCAGTCTCATCTGTATTGTATTTTTGGTTGGAAATGTGATCCAGAGCTTGCTGTGTATGCTCTAGTTCTGAGATGTGAGCTGTGTCACTTGGTGTTGAGACCTGACAATAAAGCTGAGGGTGGCTGAGTGACCTAAGCAGGCAGCTGAAATAAAACTCCTGAGAAGTGGAGGATTTTATCCTTTGGAAGGGCACAGCCAGAGTCTATTCCCTGCAGTCCCACTGAAGAACTTTTGCATGATGCCCTGCTGGATCTTAATCGATCTTTCCTGCTGGCTAATTAAGCATCAGTTTTCACTCAGCAGCTCAGGACTCTGTAATTAGCAGCTTGGGCTGCCCTGAATAATTGAAACAAGCTGAAAGCAGAAGGTGGAAGCTTTTGGAAAATGAGGTTATGGTACAACTCAGGGCAGGTGGGGGGGTGTGGGTCAGTGGCCTGCAGTACTGCAGGATCAGAGAGTGGTTTGGGTTGGAAGGCATCTCCAAAGGTCATCCAGTCCAACCCCACCCTGCAGTGAGCAGCAGCATTCAGCCTGGACAAGAGAAGGTTCTGGGGACACCTCGTAGTGATCTTCAAGTACCTGGAGAGGGTACAGGGAGGATGGAGAGAAACTGCTTACACAGGCCTGCCCTAGGATGAGGGGCAATGGCTTCAAACTAGGGAAGAGGAGGCTTAGTTTGGATGTTAGGAACAAGTTCTGCACCGTGAGGGTGGTGCAACATTGGAACAGATTGCCCAGGGAGGTGGTGGAGGCTCCATCCCTGGCGCTATTCAAGGAGGCCAACCTGATCCAGTTGAGGATGCCCCTGCTGAGTGCAGAGGGGGTTGGACTGGATGCCCTTTGGAGGTCCCTTCCAGCACAGACCATTCTGTGACTTTCAACTAGATCAAGTTGCTCAGGTTGGATGGGGCTGACCCATCCAGCCTGACCTTGTGGCAGGGAGGTTGGAGTAGATGATCTCTAAGGTCCCTCCCAACCTAGGCTGTTCTGTGTGTCAGGAGGGGGGGGGACAGGCTCTGCTCACTTTCTCCCTGGGATAGGACAAGGAAGCTGCAGCACAGGAGGTTCCAGATCAACACAAGGGGGAACTTCTTGCCTGGAAGGGTCCCAGAGCTCTGGCACATAGAGACTGTGGAATCTCCTTCTCTGGAGCCTTTCTAGGCCTATGTGGATGTGTTCTGTGTGCCCTGAGCTGGATTGTCTGCTCCTGCTCTGGCAGGGGGGTTGGATTGGATGATCTCTTTGGGTCCATTCCAATCCCTAACGTCCTGGGATCCTGTGATGTTCAGGTGTTGGTTTACAGAAAGGAGGAAGGCAACCTGCAGAGCAGCACTGACCACTCACACATGCATAACAGAGCATCATAGAATTAACCAGCTTGGAAGAGACCTCCAAGATCATCCAGTCCAACCTCTCACCCAGCCCTATCCATAACCATGGGTCCCACCACTCACTGCTCCTCAGTGTAGATCAGCCTGGAGAAGAGGAGGCTGAGAGCAGACCTCATTGCTCTGCACAACTCCCTGAAAGGAGGTTGGAATGAGGTGGGGGTTGGGCTCTTCTCCCTAGTATCAGGTGATGGAATAAGAGGAAATGACCTGAAACTGAAGCAGGGGAGGTTTGGGTTGGACACTAGGGAAAGACTTCTTGTGAGAATGGTCAGGGATTGGCACAGGCTGCCCAAGGAGGTGGTGGAGTCCCCATCTCTGGAGGTATCCAAGAAACCTGTGGATGTGGCACTTGGGGCCATGGGTTAATGGGCATGGTGGTGTTGGGTTGGACTGGATGAGCTCAGAAGTCTTTCCCAACCCAAACAATTCCATAATTCTCTGCTAGCTGAGGCAGTAATGAAGCTGTCTCTGTGCAGCTCCCACAGCAAGGCTCCATGAAACTCACAAAGTTCTCTGCTCTCTTCCTTTTTCTATTGCTTATTGGAAGCAAACCACAGATACTTCTGGAGGGGAGAGTGAGACCCTTGAGCAAAGACTGCAGGGCATTGCTGATGTCCTATTTGTGCTTTATTGCCTGGTGGCATTTGGAAAGGTGGGGAAAGAGCAGAGTACACCAATCTGCTTGCTCTGACCTGAGCCATTAAGGCAATGGTTTGTGGTGGGAGATTCCAGTAACGATGCCTGCTCTGTTTCATTTGAAAGGCTCTGAGCAGGTCCTGCTGCTGGGGCTGAAGCATGACTTTGTCTCTTCAGGGAGCTGCCTGTGGCTTCTGTGGTGGTTGTTCAGGAAATCATCAGCCACTGCCTTCAGGAAGCTCCTGCTCTCCTCCCTCCCCTCCTCCTAACCCCCTTCCCTGAGCAGCTCTGCTCCCCACGTCACACCTCTGCGGGTCTGAAGCACAACGCTGGGGCTAAGGTTTCCTTGTTTGGCTTCCTAATGGCTGTGAGTAAACTGCTCCAACGTGCAGCTCTGCAAGGAAAGAGCTTCCTCCAGCCTGATGATCCTGAGCCACTCTCAATAACTGTTCCTGGAACTTGGCCATCAGGTCTTTATGTCATTGCTCTCCCCATGGCCTCAGAACGTTCCCCCGGCAGGAGCTTGGCTGACGACTCTGACGCGAACAAGTGGTTGGGATTTAGATCTCCAAGTGCTGCCTGGAAGGATATATTGTTCCCATCTTGCCCCCCAAGAAGTGTGGGAGGGAGGGTTGTGTTTTGCAGGTTGTAATTTCTTTCCTTGCTAGGCAGTCTGGGGGGATGTTGGCTGAAGGAGCCATGGCAGAGGCGCTGCAGGTGGCGGCTGTGGGGAGGTTGTCACCGCAGGGTTGAGTTATGAGTCCCTGTGCCACTGGCAGGACTCTCTTGGTTATTTAAAGCACAGGGTTGTGTTGAAGCAGTTCCTTCACTTCTGTTTCTCTTTCCCCTTCCTTGCTAACTCAAATCCTGTGCCACTTTCTAATCTTAGATGCAAATCTTGACCTGCTGCTTATTTAATTTCTTCCCCCACCCAAACATCTCTTTGGTTTTGTTGAGAATTTCTTTTTGGTTTGCTTTTCCCCAATTGCTCTGCCTGACATCCACAGGGGAACAAGCCACAGAACCCAGCTGCAGGCTTGATACCCCAAAATGATACCTGAGGGATGAAGATCATAGAATTGTGTTGGTTGGAAAACACCTCCAAGCTCATCCAGTCCAACCCTGGCCCCAGGTTTCTGGAACCCCTCCAGAGATGGGGACTCCACCACCTCCCTGGCAGCCTGTGCCAATGCCTGCTCACTCTTGCAGCAAAGAAATTGTTCCTTGTGTCCAACCTAACCCTCCCCTGGTGCAACTTGAGGCCATGTTCTCTTGTTTTATCACCTGATACTAGGGAGAAGAGCCCAACCCCCACCTCACTTCAACCTCCTTTCAGGGAGCTGTAGAGGGCAATGAGGTCTCCCTTCAGCCTCCTCTTCTCCAGACCAAATCCCCCCCCAGTTCCCTCAGCTGCTCCTCCCCAGCCCTGTTCTCCAGACCCTTCCCCAGCTTTGTTGCCCTTCTCTGGACCTGTTCCAGCCTCTCAGTCTCTGTCTTGGACTGAAAGCCCCAAAACTGAAGGCAGTACTCAAGAGGTGACCTCACCAGTGCCTGGTATAGGGCAGCAAACAGTTCCTTGCTCCTGCTGGCCCACACCATTGCTGATCCAAGCCAGGATGCTGGTGCCCTTCTTGGCCACCTGGGCACACTGTTGGCTCATCTTCAGCTGCTGCCAAGCAGCACCCCAGGTCCTTTCTGCCAGGCAATTTCCAGCTGCTCTGCCCTAAACCTGGAGCATTCATGGGCTTGAGTGATCCAAGTGCAGGACCTCCTACAGTTAGCTGTGTCTTGACCACAGGGTGAGGACTCTGCTCTAGTCTGGGAAACCAAAGCCTTTATAATGGATAAAACCAGCTTAAAAATCAGCTTTTCTTTGAGGGGTGAGCAGGAGAAGGCTGTGGTGGTGTGGCAGAGCTTTGTTTGTCTCCCAGAAATGCCAAACTTTTGGAGTTTGCTTCTGTTTTCAATCCCTTGGTGCCCAGGGTTTGTTTCAAGCTGCTCCTTGGGAACATCACTGCTGTTCTTCCTCATGTCCTGGCAAAAGCAGCTGCAGAGCGAGCAGCAGATGTCCAACACCTGGGATGAATCTGATACATGACTCCACTTGGGAACACAAACCCATTCTTGTCCTTTTTTTAGTGAGAGCAATAACTAAAAAGGAGAAAAAAAAAAGCCTTTTCTTGCTGTTAAATGACCTCACTTCAGCATTTGGACACGTCTGGAGCAGTGCTGATGGCAGGGGGTGAGATGGGGAGAATGAGATTTATTTAAAAACCTGGAGATAAATAGTTCCTGCAGCCCCTTGGAGTCACTTAGTCATTTAAAGTCCCTGTTGGAAGGCAGATTTGCATTGATGGAAACAAATTCTTTGGATTTTCTCTCTTTTTTTCTTTTTTTTGGTCTTCCCCTCCCCCTGAGGTGAAATTTCATCGTGCAAGGCAGACCTGTGGGGTATCAAAAAGCAGAGATGAAGGGGAAAGGGCTTAGTAAATGGTGAGGTTCTCTCTTGCACCCACTAGGAAATCCAAAATAGACACTGAAACTCTACCTTTAATTGGCTCTGTTGGGATATAAACAGCAGTGTGGAGCTGAGAGCCAATCCTGCTCCTCAGAGCTAATAGACAGGACCTGAGTGAGGCATTTGGCTCTGTCCCACAGGGCATCCTGGGCACCAAACTGGACAAACATGGACTGGATGTGTGAGCANCCTCAGACCCCAGCTGCAGTCCTGTGTGCAGTTCTGGAGCCCCCAGCACAGGAAGGACATGGAAGTGTTGGAGCCAGTGCAGAGGAGGCCACCAAGATGCTGAGAGGGCTGCAGCAGCTGTGCTGTGAGGACAGGCTGAGAGAGTTGGGGCTAATGGCTGAGCAACCTCAGCTCCCTCAGCCTGCCCTCATAGCAGAGCTGCTCCAGCTCCCTGATTGTTTTCATGGCTCTCATCTGGACCTGCTCCATCATCTCCATGTCTTTCCTGTGTTGAGGGCTCCAGAGCTGGATTGGAGCACTTCAGGTGAGGTCCTACCAGAGCAGATTTAGCTCTCTGGATCTGCTGGTACTGTCCTATCAGTGAGGAAAAGTCTCCACATGGCCCTTTCTGTAGCAGGGATGTCACAACAGAGTTTCAAACCCTTCACAAATGGAAACCCATCCCAACTTTGGCCTGAAACAGTGTGTTTGGCCTGCTTTAATATACTTCTAACCTTATTAATTACATTTATTACTTCCATTTCCCACCTTCTCCTCGAGTTGTAAGATTGAAATGAAGGAAAATGCAATTTCAGGGTAATTTTGCTTCATTAGTGTTAAATGCACTGCCTGTAATTCCTCCCAATATGAAAGTCATTATGCTGAATAACGTGTGAGACCAAGATAAAAAGGGATTTAAGGATGTGACCTGATGGGCAGATAATTGAGCTCAGCACATTAATGCCAGGGCTGGACTACAGCCCCACCACATTGTCCTTAATTAGGCAAAGTGCTGCTCTCCTCCTTCGTGTTCTTCAGAGAGCTGAAATTTATTTGCTCAGCAAGGAAATGATCTTGCTGAGCAGGGTTTTGTTCACACTTTGGCCATTAAATACAGATTTATCCTGGAAAAAAAAAAGAGAGAGGGGCTTTGGTCCTGGCCCTCTCCGGGAGGGGCTTTGGTCCTGGCCCTCTCCAGGAGGGGCTTTGGTCCCGGCCCTCTCCAGGAGGGGCTTTGGACCTTTAGGGATTTCTATTTCCTATTGTCTATCCACTTTTGGGNTGTGCTTCTGTGCTCCACTACCTCCCTGGAGGTGTTCAGGACCAGGCTGGATGAGGCCCTGAGTGACCTGTGCTAGTGGGAGGTGTCCCTGCCTACGGCAGGGGGGTTGGACTGGCTGAGCTTTGAGCTCCCTTCCAACCTTCCCATTCCATGATTCTATGAAATGAACTCTTTGAGCTGGTTTCTCCCTCATGCAGGTGGTGCTGCCAGGGGCTGGGGGACTGCTGCTTGGGGCACACATGAGCGTGCACTGCAGCAGCTGCTGCTGATGGAGATCTGAAGCCTCTCAGCACCCCACAGCCCTACAGCTACTCCTGGCTGGGTGTGTGTGAGTGCAGGAATTCCTTTGGCTTTCAGCAATCAAGTTGAATACTGATCCTCATGATTCTTTCTTTTTAAAGTCTGGTAAAGTTTCTGTTAGGATGTTCCCAATTTATTCCTGCTCTCCTGGTAGGGGATTTAATTTTTCCTCCTTTTGGAGAAGTGCTGAGGAAGGAATTCTCCTTGTGGGGAGATGGAAGGGGCACAAATCTACTTCAGCTGTGAGGATGTTCTACCTGCTTTGGTTGGATTGGTTCTGTTGGAAAAGACCTCTAAGATCATCCAGTCCAACCATCAACCCAACCCTACCATGGTCATTAAACTCTGTCCCCAAGTGCCATGGTCACAGGTTTCTTGAGCACCTTCAGGGATGGAGACTCCTCCACCTCCCTGGGTAGCCTGTGCCAGTGCCTGACCACTCTTGCAGGAAAGGAATTTTTCCTAACATCCAACCTAAAACTCCTCTGGTTCAATTTCAGGCCATTTACTCTCATTTTATCACCTGATACTAGGCAGAAGAGGCCAATCCCTACCTCACTCCAACCTCCTTTCAGGGAGCTGTAGAGAGCAATGAGGTCTGCCCTCAGCCTCCACCTCCACTTCCCTCAGCTGCTCTTCTCCAGACCCTTCCCTAGCTCAATTGCCCTTCTCTGGACCCACTCCAGCCCCTCAGTGTCCTTCTTGGAGTGAGTGACCCAAAACTGAACCCAGGATATGAGATGTGGCCCCAGTAGTGCTGAGTACAGAGGGACAATCACTTCCCTGGTCTCCTGACCACACTGTTTCTGACCCAGGCCAAGATGCTGGTGACCACCTTGGCCACCTGGGCACACTGCTGGCTCATCTTCAGCTGCTGTCAACCAGCACTACCAGCTCCCTCTCTGCCCCAAACCTGGGGTTATAGAATCATAGAATGGTGAGGTTGGAAGGGACTTCAAAGATCACTCAGTTCCAACCCCCTGCCATAGGCAGGGACACCTCCCACTAGCACAGGTCACTCAAGGCCTCGTCCAACCTGGCCTTGGACACCTCCAGGGAGGGAGCAGCCACAACCTCCCTGGGCAACCTGTGCCAGTGATCAAAGCTCAGGACCCAGCATTTAGCTTTGTTGAAGCCTTGGCCTATTGATCCAGCCTGGCCAGCTCCCTTTGCAAAGCCTTCCTGCCCTCCAGCAGGTCAAAGCTGCCACCCAGTTCAGTGCCATCTGCAAGCTTACTGAGGGTCCAGGGCCGAGCCCAGAGAGTGGTGGTGAATGGTGCCACATCCAGCTGGAGGCCTGTCACTAGCGCTGGCCCCCAGGGATCAGTACTGGGCCCCATCCTCTTTAACATCTTCAGTGATGATCTGGACGAGGGCATCGAGTCAGTCACCAGCAAGTGTGCAGATGACACCAAGCTGGGGGCAGATGTTGGTGGGTTGGAGGGCAGAAGGGCTCTGCAGCAGGACCTCGAGCGCCTGGACAGATGGGCAGAGTCCAAGGGGATGGC
>WBNM01034495.1:0-71610 GCA_013399055.1 Ramphastos sulfuratus | reverse complement strand
AACCTTATCCTGGCTGTGGTGCAGTGGTGGATTAGGGACTCATTTATGCTACCTGGTGCTCCCAGTGCTTGAACATGCAGCATTGCTCTTGGTTTGGGAGGACTTCCTCCTCTGACAGGTCCATTTGCCTGAAAACCTGAAAGTGCTGCTCGTGTCCTGTCCTTTGCCAGGGCTTGTGGTAGCCATCAGCATTCTTAATTGGAGACTCAGTCTGCACCAGGAGGCTGCGGCATCATACGGTACCTCTGTGTGTAAGGACTGTGATAACATAGCCCTGGGGAGCTTATCACACATATGACCACTTCCTGCCATTTACAAGGCTTGCCTGCCTGCCCTTCCCCCGGAGTCTTCAGTTCTCTTGGCCTGAGGCTAGCCATGCCTCAGACCCTATCCTCCTCCTTTTGATGACAGGGCCAACACCAAACCTGGGGCAGTAGAAAAGGTCCCACTTCAATCTTCTTGCAGTTTAGGGCAACCTTCTGTCCCCCCACTTACTTTGTTAGTGCTTTGCTGTATGAAAACCTGCAGCAAGGTGTGATTGTAGCTTTCTCTTCAGCTTCACATTTTTTGCAAGATTTGGCCTCCTATCTTCTCAGTACTGTCAGTAATCTCTATTGTCATCTCTTCATCTCCCTGAATGGAGCTTAGCCTGGTAACCTTGTTAACATGGCACTCTTTTCAGTTCTCTGTCCAGCGCTACTTCTGTTCTGCTCTCTGTGCTTCCAGTACTAAGGAGCAAAAACACACCATGTCATTGTGCTGGGCTCTCCCTGGAGCTGTCAACAACAGAAAATCACCCTTGCTCCCTGCTTTCAGCTGCAAGGCCTCTGGGATGTTAAAGGGCTGGAGGCTTGGTTGGAGCTCACTCTGTCCTTCCAGTAGAGCAGAGTATTGAGCTGCATAGTTGCAAGGCTGAACACTGCTGTCTAATCTGCACTCCTGTAGTCCCATGACCTTCAGATAATCTCCCTCCTGTCTCTGTTACTTCCAGCTAGAGACTCATCAGGTGCTGCTCTGCTTTGAGGGAGGCCACATATTCCACCTTCTGTCCTTTGGCAGGGTTGTAAGGGTCTGTGCTCAGTTTCCTTCCCATACTGTCACCCACTACATTTCTAGCACTTGTTTCAGCTGCTGCTTCTCCACCTGATCCTTCTTCAGCCTGTACTGGTTACAGGGAGATCCATGTGTTCCTCTATTTTTTCCTTTGCTTCTAGCCTTCATATCAGCCATAGCTTTTCTTGCACTTTCAAGGTCCTGGCCTGATGTCATCTTGCAAGTGCTATTTAATTTAGGTCTCTGGACCATTTTCTTGTTTCCTCTGCCAGCTGCCCTCTGTCTCCATTTGTAGTGGAGGCTATTGTCTACCTTGGAAGCTTCTGCTGCAGGTTCTTCATCTAGGTCCCTACCTGTGCCTGGAGTAAAGCGGTCTGGGATACTCACCTCCCTCTTTTCTGACCTTTAGCTTATGCTCATTCACTTCTAGCTGTCTACCCTGCTCCTGCTGAACAGATTACCAGGCAAGAGGCCCAGCGCAAGGCTGTAGAGGAAGTTGGGCTGAGCCTGGCTCCAGGCAGCAGGGCTGCTGGGGCTCAGTTGCATTTCTCCTCCTGGGTTTCCCTGCACTGAAGCACTAAGGGCAGGGAGGAGTGGTGTAGTGGGATACAGCCATCAGACTCTCATCCTTCCTCTTCCCTGAGGTGAGTGAGGCCCTTCAGGACAGGGCTGCCACCTCGTGGCCACACCAGAGCCAGAGGGTCTGTGGCACCCTCTGGTTCCCACCACCTCTCCTCTGCATAAATGCTAAACAAACTGCATCTCCCCACCGTGGCAGCTGCTACCCCCCTCGCAGGGGCTGCTGCATAACACCGGTGGCTCTCAGAAGGTGCTGACCAAGTAGCGTCCACAGCCACGGGGGCTGCTGGGCTCAGGGTGCCAGCTGAGGAGGGATTCTGTGCTTGCTGCTACCTCTGCTCTCTGATTTTTGTCTCTCTTCGTCTCACCTGGGGCAAACTGACCTGAATTAACCTTTGATCTTCTGGGTTTTCTTGGTTCCTGGCCAGGCTGCTTCCTCGCATCTTCTAACTTTATCCATCACCTCCTGCTTGTCATTTTAGCGTAGCCTCCGCCCTGCACTCCGACAACCATGACCGCTATGAGCGTCTCACCTCTGTCTCCAGCTCTGTGGACTTCGACCAGAGGGATAACGTGAGTAGCATCAAGAGTCAAACACCTTGCCTTTGAGTGACCAGGACCCCACAGCTTGCCTGAACAAAGAGCTCTTCAGAAGAGCTCTGAAGAAGCTGAAGAAACACTCCCCTTTCTCAGGCCTTAGGTCCCACACTTTGTAGTGTTTGTGGTATAGAGCTCAAGGAGACAGAAATACATCGCTCCCAGACGTGCTTAAATAAATAGGTGCACAGTCCTGTGACTTAACAGCTATCCAACCTATCATCTCAACATTACAAACAATACTTACCAGCACCTCCTCCTGCTACTGTGCCTCTACAGCTGTTTTCCTCTCTAAAGAGGAGGCAGAGTTCAGTAGGATAATAGGGTGTGATGTAAAGCTCCCAGGGACTATTCTGCTTCAGGGTGCCCTTTAAGGCTCATTGGCTTGGCCCAGACTACCTTCCCAGTCCCTGCAGAGCTCCTCTTGTCCAAGATAATGGCTAAAGTATGTTTGGTGAACTTTATGGATGTCCCTTGGCTTTAGAGAGCTTCCATGCTAGCCAGGTGCCCATGAGTCAGCTGGGAGGTTGAGCTGCCAGTTGGTAGGGCACAGCCACATGAGTCCAGCCTGTGTCATGTCGCATGGAGTAGCACTGCCGTCTCCTTCACCTTGGCCCATCCATGGCTCTGCATGTCTGGGTGCTCATGGTCTGTCCTACCCCAAGTCAAGTCTGTGGAGGTGCAAGGATACCAACCTGCTTGCGTGAGCTTTTAAAGAATGGAACAGGGGTAAGGGAACACAAGAGTGATGTGAGACTGTCCTGTCTTTTCTGCACAGGGTTTCTGTTCCTGGCTGACAGCTATCTTCAGGATAAAGTAAGTGCTCCAGGACCTGCACAAGGGACCCACATGGGAAAGAATGAGAGGCAGTGCAGGGTGCTTGGACACTTTGCACTATACAACTGTGTGAAGTTGATGCACTTTCTGGCAGAGGACAAGCAAAGATGAGACTAGTTGAGGAGTCCTAAAGCCAAAACTAAGGTCACAGTGAGTCTGTGGCAGAGAAGAGCACCCAACCCAGGTCTCTTCTGCTTCTATTCCATCTCAGAAACAGTTTGCTGCTCTGCAGAGATGCTCCTCTCCCTGGGACTTCTTCTAGGGACACTACTAACCAAGAAGTGACTACAAAGGGGTCACTGGAGGATGCAAGGAAGACACTCCCAGCCTGATGGTGCTCGGGAGCAATCTCCTAAGCACTTTTTTGCTTCAGAGCACTGTGGCATAGTGTCAGCCATCCTGTATCTCAACAGGAGAGGCAAGGCCCACCAGAAGAGCATGAAGTGGTGTTTGCATGTGTCCAGCTGCCTGTCATGGAAGGCAGAGAGCAGGAGCATGGGTCTTTGTAAGCGTTGCGCCAGTCTGTTTTCTGCTTACTGGTTCAAGTCTAGGTATTGGGCTCCCTACCCCAGGGCCTGGCCACAAGCCTGTAAATCAGAACCAGGGGTGCTGTGTGGGCTTAAACCAGGAGGGCAGCCTTGCCCCTGTACTGTTCTCCATCATTTGAGAGAATGTGGAAGGTTGCCTGATGGCCTTTCTTTCCCTGGCAGGGATGACGAGATCCGAGACAAATGTGGGGGTGATGCTGTCCACTACCTGTCCTTCCAGAGGCACATCATCGGGCTGCTGGTGGCTGTGGGTGTGCTTTCTGTGGGCATCGTGTTACCTGTCAACTTCTCAGGGGACCTACTAGGTGAGAACAGGATTAGGCTGGGGAGAGATGCTTTCAACATCGTGTCCCAGACCACTGAGGAGCAGTGGAGGGCAGGATAAGTCTGACACAAATCCTGACCATTGTCCCACTTTGAGCGTGGCACATCCAGAAGGTTATCCTCAGCAGCTTGGGTATTGTACAGGTCAGATTCCTGCTGCAGCCCACCCTAGTGGTGCTCTGTGCCACTCAGTAAAACTGAACGTGCTTGTGTCTGCCTCTTTCTCCCCAGAAAACAACGCCTACAGCTTTGGGAGGACAACTATCGCTAACCTGAATTCTGGGTATGTGTGGACAGGGTCGGGATGGACAGAGGCCCTCAGAAAGTATTCTGTAAATGTCCACTTGCGTGCAGAGTCTCACCTTGAAGGCTGCTTATCTGCCCTTGCTGTAAGGGTACGGTCTCTGCTTCAATTTCCAGGCTGAGCTCTGGGAAGTTTGTTGCAGGGGCATGTGGATACCATGCTGGTTATGCTGCTCATGGCCTCAGTGCCTTTGAGGCCTGGCTGGCCATACACAGCTTACAGTGGCAACCTTGCATTGACCTTTGTGGTCTCATTTGTGACAGGAACAACCTGCTGTGGCTGCATACATCTTTTGCCTTCCTGTACCTGTTGCTGACAGTGTACAGCATGCGCCGGCACACCTCCAAGATGCGCTACAAAGAGGATGATTTGGTGAGCAGGATCTGGCCACTCTTCCAAGCGCTTTTTTTCGATGCCCTTCTCTCAAGTCAGGTGGCCTTGGAGGGAGTGCGGAGCACCTCACTTCCCACAGCAATTTGGAGCTGTTTTGATTTGGCCGTTCTTTCTGCCTGGCCAAAGGCAGATGCCCTCCAGAGCAGCAGCCCTGACTGCCTGTGAGGAAATGGGAGAGGCCTGTGCTGGGTGAACATGTAAGAGGAACCCCATGCCTTCCTCAGAGGTTGCCGCAGCTGCTTTTGGCTGCTTCATTTCTTAGGGTACCCTCCATTTCTGTTCAGGCAGCTGCAGTGTAAGCTGCCTGTCAGTCTGCAGTGCACCAGGATGCCAACAACTGGTTGAATCATAGCCAAGCAGGGGAGCCCTGAGTGATAGAAGTGACAGGGCTGCCCTTTCGCATTGCTGACTCAAGTCTCAGGGGGTTTGCTGCAACCCAGTCTTGCACACCATCAACACCTACCTTTTTTTTTTTTTTTTTTTTTTCCCCTCCCCTTCCAGGTTAAGCGAACTCTCTTCATCAATGGCATCTCAAAATATGCTGAGCCAGAGAAGATCAAAAAGCATTTTGAGTGAGTCTCATTGTGTCCCTAATTAAAGACTGCTCTGAAACAGGGATGTTTTTGTTGAGGTAGTGCTACCTGGAATGGCAATAATACATTCAGAGCAGAAAAGAGAGCCAAAATAGGTGAACACTCTTATTCTGGGCATCTCACTGTTATTTTTCTGCATTACCTTTTTTCTGAATGTGCAATGTCCTTAGTTTTGTGCCTTGGGAAATACCTAGCTTCTTCTTACCATGCTGACCCCTATGGCTCTGTAAGTACTGGACAGCGCACATCTTGAGGTGACATCAAGTTCAGGCAGGAGATGCTCAAGCAGTGACTGCAGGATGTTGTGCTGCTGTTTCTGCCTTGGTCAAAGTCCTTGCAGAAACGTGTATTTTTCTCTAACAAATTAAATTCCTCTTCCATCAGGACCTCAGTGAACATACTGGCCAGGGCCATGTTTAGAAGCACGGTGGAGTGAGGAGAAATGCTTTGTACCCTTTGGGAACCTCTCCACATCTTTCTGACCCCAAGCCTTGTGGTCTATGGAGGCAGAAAGGGCGTGTGGGGTCAGAGGGGTATCTTGCTACCACATGGTGAAAGTCCAAATAGGCTTATCATTCTAGAGGCTGGAGCAATGGCTTTAAGCTGAGGGAGAGTAAGTTTAGACTGGATCTTAGGAAGAAGCTCTACAGTATGAGGGTATTGAGGCTCTGGAATAGGTTGCCCTGGGGGTTTGTGGATGCCCCCTCCTTGGAAGTGCTTAAGGCCAGATTGGATGAGGCCTTGGGCAACCATGTCTAGTTGAGAGGTGTCCCTGCCCACAGCAGGGGAGTTTGAGTGGATGATATCTGAGGTCCCTTCCAACCTAAGCCTTTGACACTATGATTCTAGACTGTAATGTCTGCCCCATTTACTGCTTTCACTATAAAGGACAGAGCCTGCAGGCTCCCCTGCTGCCTCCAGCAAGCTCTTGCTGTGCACATGATGCTCAGCCCAGAGAAGTCCTGGACAGGTTGGGTTTGCTTGAGGGTACAACTTCTGATGCTGGGTGTGATGAGTTGCTGCTTCCTGTCTGCAGGGAGGCCTATGCCAACTGCACTGTCCTGGAGGCTCGTCCCTGTTATGATGTGGCCAGACTGATGTTCCTAGACGCAGAGAGGTAACCTAGTTTGGGAGAGAAGGCAGGGTGGGTAATGCCACAGGCTCTCCCTCGCATCTGGTGCCAAAGGAGCTTTTCTGAGTCATCCTCTTCCTTTCCTTCATTTTCTTCCATTCTTCTGTTTCAGGAAGAAAGCTGAACGTGGGCGAATCTACTTCACCAACCTGCAGACCAAGGAGAACACTCCATCCATGATCAACCCCAAGCCCTGTGGCCACCTGTGCTGCTGTGTCATCAGGGGTTGTGAGGAGGTGGGGAAGTGCTGGAAGTGTTGAATAGCAGGGTAAATGGGGGCTTGGGTCCCCCCAGGTCTTTGCTCTGATCCCTGTCCCCCTGCCCAGGTGGAGGCCATTGAATACTATACCAAGCTGGAGCAGAAGCTGAAAGATGACTACAAGCGGGAGAAGGAGAAGGTGAATGAAAAGCCTCTGGGGATGGCCTTTGTCACTTTCCACAATGAGACCATCACAGCCATGTGAGTGCAAAGGGTCCTGTCTCATCTCACCATTAATCAAAGGAATGCCAGCACCAGGGCATCCCCCTCAGCTTTGTCCCTGACAGTTCTCTGTGTCAGCATCTCCCTCTTTCTTCTCTTTTCTAGAATCCTCAAAGATTTCAACGCTTGCAAGTGTCAGGGCTGTGCATGCCGTGGGGAGCCCAGGGCCTCTTCCTGCAGTGAGTCCCTTCATGTCTCCAACTGGACTGTCAGCTATGCCCCTGACCCACAGAACATCTACTGGTGAGCATCTCTTGGGTGCAGTGGGCCCTGCCAATAAGAAAGGAGTGCACCCTCCCTTCTCATTTGTTCCTCTGACAGCTGAATGAGTATTTCCAGCTGAAGCCCAGCCTGGCTGAGCTAAAAGTCTGACTTGACTTGGAGAGGAGAAGTCTATGTCTGACACCCTAAGTGCTGTTAATACAGGCTGGGCTGCAGTGTGCACCTGAGGCTCCAGACCTGCTCTTCTTCCTAATGTAGCCATCACAATGTCCTCCTTTCCCCTCCTCAGGGAACACCTCTCTATAAGGGGCTTCATCTGGTGGATCCGCTGCCTTGTGATCAATGTGGTCCTCTTCATCCTTCTCTTCTTCCTTACCACCCCTGCTATTATCATCACCACTATGGACAAGTTCAATGTCACCAAGCCTGTGGAGTACCTCAATGTAAGACTTTTGAAGACTGGTGCAGGATGGGATAGCATAGGAACCACCCTGAGAAACAACAGGCCCTGCAAGGGAGGGAGTAGGGAAAGAGATTGTTGGTGTTCCCCAGGTCCTGTCAGCCTGACCGTGAGGGAGATGCTCGCTCTGGCCAGAGTACAGTGGAAGCTGCAATGCAGGAAACTCAGCGTCAGCAAAGGCAGCTGTACCTGTGGCTGACGTAAGAGCTGCCGCACCGTGTAACACACAGTCTCTTCTCTGCCTCATTGCAGAACCCCATCATCACCCAGTTCTTCCCCACCCTGCTGCTGTGGTGTTTTTCTGCTCTGCTTCCCACCATTGTCTATTATTCTGCCTTCTTTGAAGCACACTGGACCAGGTAAGGAGAGCCAGCGCCTGTTCTTAGTCATGCCAGTATGCTGTGGGGCTACTAGATATTTCTCACTGACGTAAACCTCCTGGATAGATCCTTCTGCGTGATCTTCTCTCTTCTGCTCCAAGCACAGTGTTCCATTGCACATCTTGGACACCTGTGATGCCATGATAAGCTCTTCTGCTGCTCCTTAGTTGTGTGGCACGGGTGTCTGAGCAGAGTTTAACGTAGGTCTATAAGAAGAAGAATGCTTGGAGGAGTTTGAACTGGTCACTGAGAAATGCTAGGAGTGAGGAAAGTCTTGGGTGAGATGAGCAGGCAGGGGTGGTGTGCCCGCATCCATGTATAAGTCACAGCTTTTCCAAGAGAAAATCACTTTAGCTGTTGTGAATTCTGGCCATAGGGAATTCATTTGAAGTGCAGAGTGCTAGAAATATGCTGCTTGTGAGGCATCTTCCCCAGAGGATGTGCAGTGTAAGCTTTGTTTACTGCTCTGCATTAGAGACTAGTGAAGAGGATGTTATCAGCTTTGAGGATTGCAGGTTAAGAGAGACAATTGCACAGATTCCTCTATAAAGATACTGTCTGTGAGACAAGTTGGGAGTAACTAGGATTCAAGAACAGCTCAGACATGCTGGAGGGAAAGGGGCATATTCACATACCACTAGTGGAATTCAGATTAGACACTGGAAATTGCTTTCTGATGAGGAAGCTATGGGGATGCTTCTCTTCGGGCTGGCAGGGTGACAGTGAAAGATTAACAGCCTTTTCTCTGCCTTCAGGTCTGGAGAGAACAGAACAACTATGCACAAGTGTTACACCTTCCTCATCTTCATGGTCTTGCTGTTGCCATCACTGGGCCTGAGCAGGTAGGGATGGTGGGAAGGGGAAGCAAGTGCAGAGACATGGAGCATGGGAGCAGTTGATATGTAGCCCTGGTTGCTCTCTTACGCTATGTTCTTTCCCCTCTGCACAAGTGCTGTGCCCATCATCCCCTTGGTGTTTAATCCTGGCTGTGGGTCCAGGACAGACCATGCCTGTCTGGCTTTCTAGGAGCATTGATAGGTGCCATGGTGTTACAAATACTGCAGCAAAAAGTGACATGGTTGGATGCATGTGAAAAGTCTACTCAAGGTCTCCTGATGTGAAGGAGGCGCTTCCCACGTCTCTGTGCTCAGTGCACACTCCAAGTTTTGCACAAAACTAGCGAATTCCCTATTTGAGCCAGAACTGAGTAGGCTGCAGTGTTTGGCTGGGTGGAACAGTTGTGTAGGCTGCATCAGTGCTCATCTGATTATAGAAATGTCCTCTGGCAAACAGCGGTGCATCAGCTACCAGCCATCAGAGCAGGCTCCCAGCACTGTGTCATGAAGGCAAAACTGGAGGGCAGGAGGTCCTCACTGCTAAGGAGTTACCTACATAGTGTAGCGAGGGGAGATCTACAACCTCCTAAATTCAACATTTGGGATACAGCCCCTCAGTGGTGAAGTCAGGTGGTTCCTGCTGATAAACAAACTCCCTGACAGAGGCAGAATAGCAGCCCTCTCCATCACAGTGGGTAACCACAGCAACATTTCCAAGCCAGATTAAAAATGCATTGTTGCATATGTAACCTTGTGACCTGGGCAGGTGAACGTTCTTCAAAGAGTCGCAATTCCTTCTGAGGACTGAGTCTCCCCACTGCTGTTGCCTCTGGAGCTGTGTACTTCACCTGAGGTGCCAGAGGATTGCATGCTTTTATATATTAAAAAAAAAAATCTGAATTTAGTAGAATGGGAAATGGGATTTATTTCTCCTAAATGATTTGTTATTTCTGTGTTGGAGGATACCTTGTTGCTAACCAGTTTCTTCTATAGGGTTATCATTCAACTGTTCCTTGTGTGGGCATTGTGCCCAGAGAGGAGAGGAAAACACTGTACTGATAGGGTCAGGGCAAAGAACACACATGAGAGTGGGAAGCTCTATATCCTTTTTTTTGGTTCTACACTGTTTTTCACAGTGCCTGGTTTACATAATTGCTCAAGGGCACATAAGTGCCCGAGAGAGAACAAAATAGTCTATGGTCAGAGCTGTGGGTCCTTCTAGAGCAGCTTCCAGGTGTTTTCATGTGCATGTCTGTCTGTTGCTGCTTCTGACTGTTCCTCTTCTCTTCTCACTCCCACTTTCCACAGCTTGGATGTGTTTTTCCGATGGTTGTTTGACAAAAAATTCCTTGCCGAAGCTGCTGTGCGATTTGAGTAAGTGGAATTGGGCAGAAGGCTCTTTGCAATGGGGGGAGGTTCTCATTGGCGTCCAAAGGTACTGGGAGCTCCCAGCTGCTGTCCTGCAAGGGAGAAGCACCTCCTGCAGTCTTCTCTCACTGCACCTCCCCAGATGCGTGTTCCTGCCAGACAATGGGGCCTTCTTTGTCAACTATGTCATTGCCTCTGCCTTCATCGGGAACGCCATGGACCTGCTGCGCATCCCGGGTCTGCTGATGTACATGATACGCCTCTGCTTGGCTCGCTCTGCTGCCGAGCGGAGGAACGTCAAACGAGTACGTAGCAAGGCTGAGGGGGTGGGTTTTGGCCTCCACCTGTGATTGGGTGTGCTGCAAGGGGGCCTTAATGGGGCCGGCCTGATGCTGTGCATGCAGCTGGTTTTGCTGCACACCCCTGCTCAGCTCCCAGGGTCATGCTGACAGATGTCTGTTCTTTCTTGCAGCACCAGGCCTATGAATTCCAGTTTGGGGCTGCTTATGCCTGGATGATGTGTGTCTTCACTGTGGTCATGACATACAGCATCACCTGCCCCATCATCGTCCCTTTTGGTAGGTGATACCCCTCCGCTTCCCTGGGTTAGAGGCTGGGGAGTGCTCAAGGAGGGAGCTAAGAAGGGTAGTGTAGGGGAGATACTTCCTGTCAGTCAGACACTGGCAAAGAGACTGATTTCCTGCTCTGCTGGCATCACTCCCTTTCTCCCAGGCCTCATGTACATGCTGCTTAAGCACCTGGTGGACCGATACAACCTGTATTATGCTTACTTGCCTGCCAAGCTGGACAAGAAGATCCATTCAGGGGCTGTAAACCAGGTGGTGGCAGCCCCTATCCTCTGCCTCTTCTGGCTTCTCTTCTTCTCCACTATGCGCACAGGTGAGCACAGGGCCAAGGTGCCAACCTCTGACCTCCTACAGAGCCACTTCCCTGGCCCAGCTGTGGTCCTGGCAGCTACCACTCTCAGAGTACAGTTAGAGTTCCTCTGACAATCTCAACTTTGGTTTTCTCTTGCCACAGGGTTCCTGGCCCCCACCTCCATGTTCACCTTTGTGGTCCTTGTGATCACCATTGTGATCTGTCTATGTCACGTCTGCTTCGGGCACTTCAAATACCTCAGCGCTCACAACTACAAGGTGAGATGGAGTGATGGGTAGGGGTGTGGGACCCTTCTCTGTGGGAGCACAGCTCAGTCACAAAAGAGCAGGGGTTCTGTGGAGCTCCCAACCTGCTCCCCAGAAGAGCCTCTCAACCCTGGCTGCACAGAGGGAACAGCCCCAAGGCTGTCCTTGCTGCCTGTGTGCTGCTCCCATGGTGGAACAGTAAACGTATTGCCCCCATCAAGTCTCTCAATTTCTCCTTTCCCTCCAGATTGACCACACAGAGGTGGACACTGTAGAAAACAGGCAGAATGGGAGAGCTGCCACCAGTCTGCCAGCTCCCAAATCAGCTGTGAGTCCCTCTCCCCACCTTCATGACCTGGCACACTCCTCACCTTGGATTGGAGGGGGGAGGTAACTCCCTAAGGGAGAATCTGGGGTCTCCCAATGAGGGTGGGATGCAAGTGTTGAGTGCTATGTGCCTCACTGGAGCTGGATGATGAGGTATAATCACCCCAAACACACTGCAGCCCTTTCCCAGTGCTCCTCAGGCACTGTGCGCTGACTTCCTGCCTCTTTCAGCAGGGGCAGTGAGTCCAGCCAGGTCTGTCTCCCTTCTCAATCTGCATCTTTGCATGCTTACCCATCAGCAAAGGTTGTCCACTAGGCTGTAGACTGGCTTTTGCCAGTGCAAAAGGAGTCTCTGTGAGCATTGCTTTGAAGGCCATGAAAGTGCTTTGGGGATTCGCCTTCTCAGCCCAACTCTCTGAGATCTCAGAGACCATTTTTTTTTTTTTTTTTTTTTTATATTTTTGGCTCATTCCAGCTGCTTTCTTCCACCTTTAGATTTTTCTAGTCAGGGTCTGTGCAGAGCTGTTTGGAGGGTTACATATAGAGATGGGGTAAAGCAGAGCCTCCCACTTCCTTGGGAGAGCAAGTCTAGAGTGTGAGCATGCAATCCAGGCTCTCCTATTTTCTGTGTAACTAAGAGCAGCAACATCTCTCCAAAAGGTGATTCCCCGTAGGAGGCAGGCACAGCTTCAGAGGGACACATCCAGCTGACAAACATGGGAGCACAGTCTTCTAGTCCATATTGGCTCCAAAGTGCTGAGAAGCCCCATACTTTTCCCAGCCCTGACTCCCTGGGCATGCTGCCTGTCGCAGGTTGCTGGGGTTTGACACATCCACTGTTGCAGGGTCAAGCTATCCTTGCTTTTAACCCTCTCTCCTGATACATCATGTAGTCTGGACCTTTCCTTGCCCTCCCAATGCTCAACCTCTTGTATGGGACTTTGCATGTTGTGCTTTGCTGCCACGAGAAGCCCCCAGACTCACATGTGTTTCTACTCTCTCCATACCCCTCACCCCTGCCCCATGCTTGGTCCTGGCAGAAGTACATCGCCCAGGTGCTGCAGGACTCCTCACCGGAGGGTGAAGCAACGGAGTCAGAGGAGCAAGGGTCGCAGGATGAAGAGCTCATCAACACAGATGGCATGAATGACACTGACTTCCAGTCATGTGAAGACAGCCTGATAGAGAATGAGATCCACCAGTAGGGACCTCAGAGGGTGGGAGGGGAAGGAGGCCCAGGAGCAGGGCAGGCTGTGCACATGGAGACCTAGGAGAGGCACCTGCGAGTGCTAGCTGCTTGCCCCGCTCACCCTCCAGGGCCACTGTCTTCAGTGAGGGCAGAAGTCCTGCCCCAGGCTCTCCATTTCCCTGTCCCTCCACCCCTGCACCGCCCCAGCAGCTCAGCAGGCATGCTCTTCAATAGCTACCTTCTTTAATGCATCTCTGGACCCCAAAATGCTGGGGGCTGGGGAAGAGGGGGACTGTGATCCCCATGGTGCTGCTCTGGACCTGCAGGGAGGAGGAAAGCTGGGTGCTTTGGTAGGGGTGGGGGTGGGAGGCACAAGGGGAACCTTTGAGGACTTCTCTGTCCCTTGTCCTCCTGGTGAGAAATACTAATAATTTATTAGATTTACAGGAAGATAATAAAGGAAAAGCTTTAGTCGGTGTATTGGAAGCCCCACCTAGGGAAGGAGGTGGCTTTTGTTGCACCTTCTCCCTGTGCATCTCCCCTTGTAGCATCCACATGCTGTGACATGCCAGGAGCTGGGTCAGGCATGGGGGCTGGTGACAGAGGCTTCCCACTCCAATAGGACAGGTGAGAACCTAGCTTTTGGTCAGAGGTAGCATCACCCTGAGGGAAGGGGTGCAAGGGTGGTGTGAGCTGGGCAGCCCTTTGAAGGGTGTGAGGGATGTTGAGGGCATTTTTCAAGGGCAAAAGGAGGCGCAGGCAGCCTCTCCCCCAGGTCCTATTCTCTCCTCCCCGAGGGGCACAGGCAGAGGACCGCAGCATCATCTTAAGTGGCTTTTATTTTTGCACATTCTTCTCCCCTTTCAAACAAATCAACCTGACCCCTGTGTGGTACCACGACCTCCTTTGCTGCCCTGTACCTGCACAGCAAGCTTGGGGCAGGGGACTGTGCTGGGGGTCTCCTGGGTGCTAGGGAGAGGGGAGAAGGGGTCCTGGACTGCAGGCCCTCAGCACCCTGCAGGGGTGGTGCTGCCTGATTGCCACAAGGGGCCTCATGGGCTGCCTTTCAGGAGCTGCTGCAGGGTCTTCCCCCATCTGAAGCAGTGAGAGTAAACCCCGGGGAGCCCTCTCCAAGAAAGCCCACCATCTTCAGGAGCACGAAAGCCTCATGGGGTTACGCTGGCTTTCTTCACCTGCCCTGACTTGGGTGTCGGCTCCCCTGGCATTGCCCAGCCTGAAAAAGGGGGACTGTTTCTCCTTTGCCCTTACCCTCTCCCTGATGATAACTGTTCTAGAGACAGGCAGAGGACCAGATAAATGGGAGAGGTGGGCTGGAGCCTCTAGTATCTACAAGGAGGCCTCACCCTGTTTAGAGACTTTGTGAGGATGTTTCTAGTCAGGATCAGTTGCCTTCAATTGCTTCCCCAGTCTCCTTGTGTAAAATATAAAGAAAAATAATAAATCTCCCTGCTATTGAACTATATTTATTTCCCTCAAGCCCCTGCCACCATGCTGTTTGGTGCTCATTCCAGACACTACCACCCTCCCTTTGCCTGGCATCTGTGGGTGCTGCACTGGCTCACTGGGGCCGTGCCCTCCAGGGCCTGATGGATCCAGGTGGAAGGGAGCAGCCCTTTACCTTTTCAATCACCCATGCTGGCCCTGCAGCTCCAAGCACTTTAACAGACAAGTGGAGCGTCAGCCCTACCCAGCTGCACTCTGGCAAGGGTGGTCACATCCCATGGCTTTTCTCCCCTTTGTCGCCCATTAGAGAAGGGGAAACAGGCAGAGCAGGTGAGGGGCTGCTCCGGGGAGGTCATAGCTGACTTTCTTGTACACCTCTGTATAGGAATCCTAGGTCTAAAGAGGGATGGAGGGGAAGAGGTGTGGGGTTTTGATGCATGAGGAGGGCAGGCCACCCAAGCTCCCAGGGCTCCACCGGGGCTGGAGCACATGTGGGTGCAGAGCAGCACAATGAGTGTCACCTGTCTCCTCCAGTGATGGGCTAGAATTGAAATGAGCATGTGAGCTCCTGGTCTGCTCACAGCCTGGGGCAGGGAGGATGTTGATCCTGCTTCCCTGTTCTTGCACCCACCTACCACCCTTGTCCCCAGTCCAGCAGGTGGGCTAGGGTGCTCCAGTCTCTGTAGGTACAGTTGTGGCCTGGGCTGCCTCAGCAGCTGCCAGGACTTTGCCTGCAGAGAGCTGTGTGTTCTGAGTGGCACTGTCTGTGTAGAGATGTGTATAATACCCTGTATATATTTGTGTACAAAAGAAAAAAAAAAAAAAAAAAGAGCTGTTGTTCTTGCAGCCTCTTCTTTGTGGAGCGGGTTGGGGTCTGGAAGCTGGGAGAAGAGGACTCCAACAGCAGCAGGGGTGCAGGAATATGCATAGTGCACGAGGAGCAGGGAGATTGTGTGCTGCTCCTGTGTGAACACAAGCCCTGTCCTGCCACCGGGAACCCAGGCATGGCTCATGACTCTCCCAGCCCAAGGGGGCTCTCACACTGGCTTGCAGAAGCACCAAAGGATTTTCTGGTAAAAGGGGGTGGAGGGGGAGCTGCAAGGGTGGAGATGCAAGAAGATGCTTTGGGAATGGTGTGGGAGGGGATTTTTGTTGGTAGCTTTGGTGGTAAATGTCAGCCTGCAGTCCAAATAGCAGTTCACATGGCTGCTCCTGCCATCTTCATCTAGGAACCTGTCTCCTAGCCTGGTCTGGGTGGAGAATTGAAGCCTTTGGGAAAAGGTGAGACCTCTGCTACACAGCTTGGCTTGGAGTGCTTTCCTACCATGTGATGCCACTTGTAGGTCAGTCATCCCTTAATAATCCCCTGAGTTTCCCCTGGGAACTGTCCTTCAGGCTGGAGCTTGGATGGTTCCCAGGCAGCTGCTGCATGCTCATTAATTTGTGTATGGTGGCTATTGCTTGGAGAAGGGCATGACAGGCAAGGCATGGGGCAGGCCTTTGAGAGATGGACAAGTGATACCAGGCTCCCTGCTCCATTCCTGCCTTTCTGTGTTTGGCCTCTGTGGCTTCAAGTGCCAGCAGCATAGCATGAGCAGGAAATAAAAAAAGGTCTCCTCTCCCTAGCAGCCCACAGCCAAATGACTTCTCAGAAAGAGGCAATGCCTGGGCACAGACAGAGAAACAAAGGCCAAGAGATGAATGGTGCTTGTTGCCAAGCCCCTGCAGACATGGCTGTAAAAAGGAGCTTGAGGGAAGGGAACAAGAAAATTTTGCAGGTTTGATGGAAATTGCTCTAAAACAGAAAGGGCAGGACAGGGAACAGCCTATGTGACAGGATTGCATAGGAGGCATCTCCTACCCCAAGACAGTGAGCTGACAGCAGCTTTTAAGAGTCACAGGAGGATAATCTCTTACTTCATTAACAGAATGGGGTCACAGCAAGGCCAAGCACTGTCCTGGGTGGATCTGAGCAGGCAGGGCAGTCAGTGGTGGCCAAGGCCAGAGAAAAAGCTGGCAGAGCTGTACAAACAAGTTCAAAGCAGGAAGACACCCTGGCATTGCAGATCTGCTTGTTCCTCATCTGAAAGCATTTTGCGGCCTGCAGCTTTGTTCAGAGCTGCCTGGTGACCCCAGAGGGATGTCCTTATTCTTTCAGCCTGCAGGCAGCATCACAGCTGCCCTCTGGATGAGAATAAGGTGGAGCAGCCACTGCAGCAGCTCAGAGCAAGGCACTCTGCTGCCTTTGCCTGCTGCCTTTGATTCCTAAATTCTCCTTTGTTCCCCACCTAAGGGTGATTGTTAGAGGTGGTCCTACAGCAGGATGGATCACACACTGCTCTTTTGATGGGACCTCAGTTCAGCTGAGTCATTCTTGGGGCATCTGCATGTGGCACTGTGGTGGTCCCAAAATGCCAAGCACCCCTGATGCTCCAGGTGACTGCTGTGTCACCTTTGTTTGCACAGAGTCAGTTGTGAAGGTGGCAGCAACTGCCTTCCATCGGCACAGGCGTAGGCACCCAAGTGGTGCCTGAACCACAATGTCCTGTCCAAGGAGCAGACTGTCATGGTTGCTTGAACACAAAGAAAAGGGAGCAGAGAAGCAGCATGTTTAAAACAAACTTATCTGGCTATGCAGCTTCTACATGAGCTGTCTGTAGTGGGGTCTCCTATGCAGGAATGGGTTCAGGCCAGCTCTGGTGGGTCCAGGCCAGTGCCAGAGTGTTCCCTTCTGAGTGAGTGTGGCAGCAGGACCATGCTACAGCTGGTTTTGAATGTCCTGGTTGCCTTTCCCTCAGGCAATGGACTCCTAACCCGACCAGTAACCTGCTCCCTCCTTAGCAGTTATTTTCCCCCCTGGGGCAAGGTGGAAGGGATTAGAAAGCAGGTGTTCTGTGAACCCTGGGGAAGCAGCTGGATGCCAGCTCCTACAGTGAGGTGGAGCATGTACAGCCTCCCCATTCAGCCAGGCACAAGGGGAGGAGAAGAAGCCCCACAGTTGGTAACATCTGCTGGGATTACCATCTTCAGCCCTGGCACCAGGATGGCAGTGCAGGTCTTCCTGAGCTTGTAGGGCTGGGCCAAGCCATGGCAAGCTGGGCTGAACCAGTTATGCCAGACCAAGATATGCAGTGTTGAGCCATGCTGGGCTTAGCCACACCAGGCCAAGCTATGTCAGTCCATGCCAGGCCATGCTATCCCAAACAATGGCCTACTGCACCATGCTGGGCTGCACGGTGCTATGCTGAGCCCCACTGTGGCCATGCCTATTGGCAACAGCACCACCCAGCATAACTATAACATGAGTCATGGAGGGCATGTAAGGGCAGCCCCATTCCAGGAAGCCTCAGGGCAGTAGGACCTGCTTGGGGTGGGTCCTGCTGGCACCCAGCAGCATGAGGCAAGCTGTGACTGACTGGGCTTGCAGGAGTGAGGTGCAGGCACAGCCTTCCTAGGCATGAGGAAAGGAGTAGGGACCCAATGCCTGTTTGAGCTAAAACAGAAACAAATCTCTGCTCAATGATTTTACTTTTCAACTCCATCTCTTCTAAATGACTGCACTTTCTGAAGTTAACAGCACATTTATGCAGTGTTGGTTTCTAGAAGCAATAGCACTTCATGTTTCTGGTTACTACCAAGGACTGGCACGCAGAAAGGCTCTTGCTCTTGCTTATACTTGCTCCTACAGAAGCCATGGTCATTGACAAATCTTGCACATTAGGGTGCTGTAAATGAAAGAGTCATAAGTTTTAAAAGTCACACTTGCAGGAAGGAGGGGGCAGGACAGGGTGACCCAAACCTGACCAACAAGGTAGTCCATTCCATATATATTAATATTCAGTGTAAGGCTGAGGGATCACAAGGGTCAAGCTCTCATCTTCAGTGGTTGGCATCCAAAGAGGATTCTGTTCATTCTTCTGTCTTCAATCCCAGTCTGGGATTTTCTGAATCCAGTTGCCATCTTCTGCTGCTTCCAGACTGGACTGGTGGGGTTTGATATTTGATCTGTATATATTTAATGTCTTTTTATGGTTACTATTTCATTAAAGCTCTTTAGAGGGACTTTCTCTAGCCCATGTCTCTCTTCCGTGTTGCCTTTCTCTTCCCCTTCTGAGACAGGAGATGACTTTTAATAAAGACCATCTGTCATTAGCTTAGTGGCTGGCCCAGCCTCAGCCTTTGTTTGACAGACGCCAGAGTGAGTGCCACCAATTGGGATCACCATGCTCTCAGCCCTGGTACCAGGGCAACAAGCCCTGGGACAAGGCACAGTGCAGAACTTCACACACATAAGCTGGGGTGCCAGCATCATCGGGCAGTGCAATGTCACCACTAAACCCTTTCCCAGCGGAAAGCTGCTTCCCCTTCTCATCCCAGCTCCTTTGTCCCTGTGCACTGAGCCTTTTGCGCGGAGTAAAGATGGAAGGAATGCTGTACCGAAAACTACGAGGGGGTAGCAGGAGTCAGGACCGCACCAGCAGCCCCGATAAATCCCTTCTCAGCAGCTGTGAGCGGTCGCTGCGCCTTTAATTCCCCCTCCTACCGCCCTTCCAGGCTTTGGTAGCACATCCTGCCCGCCCAAACCCCACCTTCCGCGGGGCCGTACCGAGCCGAGCCGGGCTGGGCTGGGCTGAAGCGGACAGGGCGGTGGCGGCAGCAGCAGCTTCCGTAAGTCCATCTTCTCCCTCCTCATCCCCATCGTCACCCTTATCCGACCCTCAGCGTGAGGTTAGCACCAGGAAGCGGGGAGAGGGGGGCGAGGGGGCAGAGGGAAGGCTGCTAACAAACGAGCAGGGGTCTGCCGCGGCGTCTCCCGCCCGCTCATCGGTGAAGGCTCCTCCCGGCTGCTTACCCAGGGTTCAGAGCTGCTTCAGGCTTGCCTGTCTCCCCCCCCCCCCATCTCCTTTTTATCCGACGGGTTTTTTTGCATTGGATAACACAACCGCAGAATACCCCAGAGACTTCTCAATCAGGGCAGCGATTAAAGTGGGTACCACAGCGACCCCAGGATGCGGTGTCAAGCTGTCGTCTAGTAGATGCGGGGACATAAAAAAGGAGAAAGTGGGAAATTAGGATCTTTGTCATCTGGAGGGCTGGGATGGGCCTGAGAGATGCTTGTGCAGTGTAGGACCCTAGCCTTCTTGCCCCGAGCTCAGTACGCGGCAGGATGCAGTGTCTGGACTCGGCCTGGTTGGTTTTAAGGAAGGGAGATCCCTCTTTGATCTCTAAGAGCAGCTGGAGAGATAGAGGTCTGCAGAGCAGTTTTTTTTTTGGCAGGTCTTCAGCAGTGATGCTGTCATGGGGTTTTTCATTATGCACTAAGGTGCATGAGGTATCAAGGACCCTGCAGGGACAAGTATATCTTTCTGCTCCGACCTGGTAGGGCTCAGAGGTGCCTCCAACACCTGAAAGCATCATATTGTAGCTGGATGTTGCCTGATGTGGAAAGCTGCCCTGGAGGCTTGACCAAGGGCTACACACCCATTCCTTCCTTCCATAGAGGGAAGAGTCCAGAGTCCATCAACATCAGCCTGAGCCAAGGCATCAGCAACCAACCCCATTGCTTATGGACCCTGCTTAAGGATCTTTATGGTTCCTGTCCCATGCTGGGGTCTCAAATACTTTTTCTCGCTTTGCGCTTGCGTGACAGCCATCTGTCACCAAGCACAACCTTCCTGAGTATTTTGAGCCACAGAGCTAATAATAACTCACTTGGTGCCTGTGTCTGGGCTGCAGGCAGCTTCCCGAGTCCGCAGCCATGTTCAGTGCAGGTAAGCAGGGTGGGAGAGGGTACAGGGAGCCTGAGAGGGGCTGCAGGCAGGGCGAGTTCCCCAGACCTTGGCAGGCTGCGGTGTGAGTGCTGGGGAAGTGGCAAGACAGGAGCTGGAGGCTGTTGTATTTGGAATTCCTCCTCCCGCAGAGCCCCACCCTGGTCTCCAGGCATTGGCTTGGGCCAGAGGAGTCATCCTGCCAGCTCTGCAGGCACCAAGTGCATCGATGATGGGAGAAGCTGCCTAGCTGGAGTTGGAGGGAGCAAATGATAGAAAAGGGTGGAGCTCTGTAAGTTTGTGGCCTGTGTAGAGAAGAAAGGGCTTACACAGCCTCGGAAAAGGATAGTAGGTTTAGAGCATCTCAGGGCAGGCAGAGTGATGTAGAAGAGTAGATATTCTTCCTTAAAAGCTTTTGGTTAGGGCAACCTCTTGAGTTAGCTTTCAGGTGCCAGTAGCTTGCAACCTTTTCACTATTGCCTGCCTGCTTTAGCTGTCACAGCACATCAGCCTCTCCAGAACCAGGCTGCACCCTGCTTCCCTGGGACTAGGCACTGGGGAGGCAGCAGGGCAGCACTGGCATTCTCAACCACTGCTCTGAGTGGGTTGCTGACTCCTGAATTATTTACCTGAAGACTGCTCTGCTGCCTTGCATGGAGAAAGACCTTCAGTATTTAGCATCATCCCTGCCAAGCAGGAGCTGAGATGGCCAAAGAGTGGGGCAGAGTAAACTGCAAATACTGATGGGCTCCTGCCCCATGGCCCTGCTGCAGGTGATCCTGCTGGCATGGGGAGTTAAACCCCAGAGCCCCTTCCAGCCNGGGTTACACAGCCGCAAAAGCCCAAGGTGAAAACACACCCACTCCGACAGCGATGCTCTGTCTTATCTATGTTTGTGTCCTTATTTTTATACATCTCAGCAAGCCTATGCGTGAGGCAGACATTGTTTACTTTTCACAGCCTATAATCTAATTTTTTTCTCATTAAAATATTCCAATTAGCCTCAAACCAGCACACCTGGTGCAGTCGCTGTGAGCACTAGTTCCTGACACTGGTGTCTGAGCAGCGCCGAGGGCAGCTGGACACAGGACGGAGAGCTGAGGCTTGTCCTGCTGCAGCGGTGCTGCGGGGCAGTGCTGCAAGGCCCAGCGTGCCTGGCAGCAGCGTCATGCTGGTTTGAAGTGCCCGGCTGGGAGCTGCCAGTTAAACCCGCGGAAGAAAGGCCAGAGCGAGCCACCGGTGCGGTGTGGAGTTTCGCGGGGGGTTTGCTCTGCCCGGTCTCTCGGTGCCAGGGTGCAACGCTGCACACCACATGCTTTCTACGGTGCCTCCTTCCAGGCTGCTGGCCGATAGCGAGGCTTGAGTCACCCTGCGTGTGTGCGCTGGGAACGGCCGGCCCGCCTCTTCCTTCCCGCTTTCTTCCCGTCCTCTGCAGGCCCCATAGATAGTGCTGCCACGCCGCGTCGCTCCCTTCCCGGCCCCACTGACTCAGGGCTCAGGCAGTCGCGGGTGACGAGCTGCGAGACGGCCGCTGACGCCCTCCAGGCTGCGACGGGCGAGGAGGAGCCAGGACGAGGGAAGGTCCCAGAAAGCTGCTCAGGGAGGAGAGGCTGTCGGGGGCGGAAAGCGCCTGCGATTCGTCTGGGCTCTTCAGAACGGGACGAGAGAGACGTGGCCTGGCCGCCCGCAGACTGCCCCCTTCCAGCTGTCCCCCAAAACCACTCTGCGCCTTCGGTGTCTCCTAAAGACAGCCGGGCTGGAGACTCTGGGCTCAGAACGGGGCTGCTGCTCGAGGTGGGGTTTGGATAGGTGTTCCTGGTGCATGGACTCACACTTAGGGCTGCTCTGTGTGCCAGCTGCACTTGCTGCCCCTGGCACAACGCTGAGGGATAAAGTTCCTGTTGTGGAGGTGCCGAGGAATTTGGGATCTGGCCTCTGAGTCTGGCACTGTGTGAAATGGCTGATGTCCCCTGCAGGGTGTGCAGGTGCCAGGCCTTGTCTTAAGCGTGGCCGTATCTGTTTTGTTGCAGGGAGCAGAGCTGAAGGTAGCACTGTTGGTGCCCAGCCATGATGCCCTTTGGTGGGATGGCTGCCCGTCTACAGAGAGACCGCCTGAGAGCTGAGGGCGTTGGCCAGCACAACAACGCCATCAAGTACCTCAACCAGGACTATGAGACCCTCAAACAGGAGTGCATTGAGAGTGGCACCCTCTTTAGGGACCCCCAGTTCCCAGCAGGACCCTCCGCCCTTGGATTCAAGGAGCTGGGGCCACACTCCAGCAAGACGCGGGGGGTGGAGTGGAAGCGTCCATCAGTAAGTGCTAGGCCTGGTTCTCCTTGGGCTGGCATCCCCACCTTGCAATATGTGCACTGTTTTGGTTAGTCAAGCTTTAGCCTGTCCCTGTTTTGCTCCTCTCAGTGCTCAAAGTCCCTCAAGTGCCTCATAACCTTCTTTCCCAAGGGTCTAGAGCAATGCTTCGTGACTGTCTGCTCAGAAAAGCATTATGTCTATCAGACCCTGCTGCTTCTGGGCAGCAGATCATGCACTTTAAAGTGGGTGGGCTATGTCACTGCTTCTAGGCATGGTGGCCTGGATGTGTCACCCTGTGGTGACTGGAGAATTTGCGCTTGCATACACCTTGAGGCCATGAGTACAAGGGCAGTGCAAAGTTAGTCTGTTTAGCTGTGTCCTGCTGTGACTACAGCAGAAGATCCTGCCTTGTCTTACTCTTACGGTCTTAAGGTTGCAATCAAGCAGATTTCCCTGGCAGAGGGGAGCTGTGGTACATCTCTCAGGGACCATATACTCTTCCTTCCAAGTCAGAGTTGCAAAGGATAGCATCACCCTAGAAGACTAGGCCATGCTGAGATCTAGCACCAGCATCTAATTCTCTTCTCCTCCTGCAGGAATTAGTGGATGATCCTCAGTTCATTGTTGGCGGTGCAACCCGAACGGACATCTGTCAGGGGGCTCTGGGTGAGTGCTGGAACTCTGTCCCTGGACCTTGGTCCGGAAAGCAGTTGCTAGAGAAGGCTAGCAGAGCTGGAGAAGAGATGTTTGTGTAAGGTTGAGGGTGGACCAGTTTCACATCACCTTTCCCCCTGTGCAGTGCATTGTCATGCCAGACTCTGCACAGCTGTCTCTGTATGAAAGGCTCCCTTCCCATTTACTGAGGTGGAAACTGGATAGCAGGGGGCACTCTGTGCATTCTGGTTAAGGCTTCATGAAAATGCCTTGATGCATGCACACCTTCCCCTTGGTATCAGGGGTGATGTTGGGTGGATCCATGCCAGATGCATGTCAACAGCAATGCCAAGAGCTGCTCCACAATGCTCCCTGCTTTGGTAAATGGTGAGGGATGGCAGATGGATGACAGTAACATAAAATGAGGTGAGGATATGGTGGTCATGACAAAGTGCTTGTGAAGTAACATGGTTTGGCAAAAGGGAATTACAAAGGTAGTTAACAGAGTACAAGTGGCAATTTGTCATTTCTCCAGAACCAGATCTAAGTCCCACCAGGAGTATTGACTGATCCAAATCAAATTGGACATTTGATTGGGAATACCGTGTACTTTAGCACACATAGCATGCTGGTTTCAGGGCTGACCATATTTAGAGCATCCAGCAATTAGAACAAAATCTGGGGTGGTAATGGGAGCATGTAACAGCCCAGAGCATTGTGGTGGTGTTCAGCTGGTTATTAAAAAGTCTGAAATGATGTTTTGTCAAACCACATCCCATACAGTTTATCCAGACTCAAGGCTAAGGTGTGACAGGCTTCAAAGGCAAAAGAGAAAGGAGAACCAAAGGAAAGAATTTAAAGCACAGTGGTGGCCTGGAGCAGCACTTGTGGTTAAGAGCACTTGGAAGGAAAAGTGTGGTGGCGTTGCTCGCAATTTGAGAAGCTGTGGCAGCAGCATTAAACCTGTCACTTAGTAAAATGTTGGGGCTTTTTTAAATGCAAAGTGTAATTCTGCTGCAGAGCTCACTGAGGTGCAGAGAGCAGGCATATGATGGAGTCCGAAGTCTAGATAAATGGCTGCAGGAGGGAGCTGTTGGTGGTGACTCTGTGTGGTGGTCTGGGCACAGGCTCCAAGCCAGGATCATTCCCTGTTTCCTTGAGCGAATACTTCTCTCCAAGGCTGGATGAATGAGCCTGGCTCTCTGAGCTCCGTTTATCTGCTGCATTCTTTCTGTTTTCTCCATGTGCTTTTTGAGCTGAGGAGCCCAAAATGTTTGCAAGGAGAGCAGTTTTCAGGCTCCTACACATTTACTGCCTACCCCTCTAGCTAGGTGTTACGTGTTTAAGAACCATAGACGTTGTTAGGTCCTCCAGAAGTACCAGAGAGTAGAAGAGGTGGACAATGGAAAGTGTAATCTTTGTTATTTCGTTCCCATCAGCCTGCACCTCTATATAAATGGACATCAGTGCCTGTTCTGCCCTTTTCTCCCTCTGCCTGTTCCCAATTCTCTTGTGGTGCAAGGGAGGTTTGCAGCCTTCCGTGGCCTTAGCAAAGCTAACTTTTGCTGCACAATTCAGGCCTGGTGTGGGGGGAAGCAGAGGAGGCATTGGGGGGGCATTGAGGCCTGGTATTTAGCCTAGCTGGGGGGAAGGTTTTGGAAGGTGTTGGCCTAGTGAGGTTTTTGGAAAAACCCAGGTTGGAGAACTGGGCTGAGGCTGAATATGAATTTGTGTGTTTTGCATTTCTGTAGGTATTTGTGAATAGTATTTCCATTTAAACTTTCAATCTTGCGTGCAACATAGCTTCTGTCTGCTCAAACCAAGACACTGGCGGGGGGGAGGTGCTTATACTGCCTTCCTCTCCTTTCCAGGTGACTGTTGGCTGCTGGCTGCCATTGGCTCTCTCACCCTCAATGAGGAGCTCCTGCATCGTGTGGTGCCCCATGGGCAGAGCTTCCAGGAGGACTATGCTGGCATCTTCCACTTTCAGGTGTGCTGGGAGCTCCTGACCCTCCACAGATGGTTGGTGGTTAGTGGTGGGAGGGTGGGTAGTGGGTTGAGGGCATACCTCTGGAATAGGGATGGGCAAATAGTGTGATGCTCTTAGCTCACCTCACTCTCTCCTGACCCCTCAGATCTGGCAGTTTGGAGAGTGGGTGGATGTGGTGGTGGATGACCAGCTGCCCACCAAAGACGGAGAGCTTCTCTTTGTGCACTCAGCAGAGTGCACTGAGTTCTGGAGTGCTCTGCTGGAGAAGGCCTATGCCAAGTGGGTACTCTCATGATGGACATGTGGGTGGGTGGGGGACAGGGCATCTCAATGTGCAGGGCAGAGGGGAGAGGGTCTTTTCTATGCCCGGCCCTGCTTGTGCTGCTATGTCCTTGTCACCTCATGCACCCTACTTGCTGTCTGGCGCTCAGGCTGAACGGCTGCTATGAGGCGCTTTCAGGGGGCAGTACCACCGAGGGCTTTGAGGACTTCACTGGTGGTGTGGCAGAGATGTACGATCTGAAGCGTCCGCCACGCAACATGGGCCACATCATCCGCAAGGCTCTGGAGAGGGGGTCCCTGCTGGGCTGCTCCATTGACGTAAGTGGTGTACTGGGATGAGCCCTGGATTATGGCCCAGTGGTGGGACAGTGAGGCCTTGCAGCACCAGGCTGGATCAGTAGTCCCCTTGCTGGGACACCAGATGGGGGGTTGCTTCTTTCTCCTCTTAGCAAAGCACCCTTTCTAGAGCCAGTATGGTGGCCCTGGTGCACAGCTCATGGGACTGCAACCCAGCTGCTGTGAATGAGATCCTTTGGTTGGAGCAGGAATGTCCATCTCAAGCATGGGCTGTTGAGCAAGGGTCTGTTTGTAGCTCTGGCCTTATCTTGTCTTAGTATCTAAGAATTATCTGGAGCAGAGTTCTCTCTCACAAACTCCTCCTCTTGCTTTCAGATGGTGGTTCCTTGGTTTAGATGGGTCTTCAGGATTTTCTGGCTGGGAAACTGTCTTTACATTGTGCTCAGCCAGCAGCCTTTTAGCAGAGGGTGCTGGTATCTACTGCTTCTCTTGGCTGGAGCAGTATTTTTACCATGTGGTGGGAAGGAAGGGAAATCCTCCATGTGGTGGAGGGAAGAGGTAGGGACAATACTACATGAAATTAATCATATTCACATGAGCTTTGTGCGTTTTACTCAGATCACAAGTGCTTTCGATATGGAAGCAGTGACCTTCAAGAAGCTGGTGAAGGGCCATGCCTACTCTGTCACAGCCTTCAGAGATGTGAGTTGGCTAGATGAGACTTTAATAGCAACAGAATAGCCTGGTCAGTGGCATGGGTTCAACCTCTTGTATCTGGTGACTGGCAGGTGAACTACCGAGGCCAGCAGGAACAACTCATCCGAATCAGGAACCCCTGGGGTCAGGTGGAGTGGACCGGCGCCTGGAGCGATGGGTGAGTTGGACAGATGGGGCTTCAGTCTCACCACTGGCATGCCAGCAGGCACTGCACACAGAGCAGTGGAGTACGTGGCACCACTGAGGGCAAGTTTCCTGCATGCAGTGCCCTTCGTGTCAGGAAGGGGAACAGTTGAGGGCCAGCTCTGAACTGCTCTCAATTCACCTTGAGTAGTTCTTATCTAATTATCTCTCTCCTTCTACTCCAGATCTTCTGAGTGGGACAACATTGATCCCAGTGACCGGGAAGAGCTGCAGCTGAAGATGGAGGATGGAGAGTTCTGGTGAGTGCCAGAGCAAAGTGGGGGATTCTATTTCAGCATCCAGCCTGGGAAGGAGCAGAGGCACTGGGAAGAGAACCCAAAGACCTGCTTCACCTGAAACACGTGGCCTGGCTTTATGAGCTGGACTTCCAACACCAGAGAGCCTGCTAGTGTCTTCTCTGACTGAGTTAATAATTTTTTTCCCTTCAGGGAAACTGAGCCCAACTAAATGCAGAATAAGCATCTAAGAAGGGTAAATATCCCTTCTTCCCCAAACCCAGTGGTGGGCTTTAAGTGAGCTGCAACTGCTCAGGGTAAAAGCCCTTGTTGTCAATTCTCCCACACTGCTGGCCGGTTACGCTCTGCTCCCTAAGCAGTGCCCTGGCCTTAGCCCCTGCCTGCCTCCCACAGGATGTCTTTCCGGGACTTCATGAGGGAGTTCTCCAGGCTGGAGATCTGCAATCTGACCCCTGATGCCCTCACCAAGGATGAGCTCAGTAGATGGCACACACAAGTGTTCGAGGGCACGTGGCGCCGAGGGAGCACTGCTGGGGGCTGCAGGAATCATCCAGGTACTTTTCCTCTCCACATCTCCACTGTTGGAAGTGTGATGGACCCAGGTGTCTTATCCACACATCTTCCTCCCAGCCACATTCTGGATCAACCCCCAGTTTAAGATCAAGTTGCTGGAAGAGGATGATGATCCTGGTGACGATGAGGTGGCTTGCAGCTTCCTGGTGGCTCTGATGCAGAAGCACCGGCGTCGGGAGCGGCGGGTTGGGGGTGACATGCACACCATCGGCTTTGCTGTCTATGAGGTAACTCCTGCCCACCCCAATGATGGTTCCTTGGGAACAAGCTCAGCCCTGCCAGTCTCACCTTGACCTGGCATCCCAGTCCTCAAGGAAACCTTTCCCACCTGCTTTGGCCAGTCTATGGGTTAATGTCCCACATCCTATGCTCCCTGCAGTTGTAAGGGATGGGGATTCTGATTTTTAATGTTTTTTTCATTTTTTTTCTCTCCTCCCTGCAGGTTCCTGAGGAGGTATGTCCTGAGCCACCAGAGCCTACCCCTTCTTGGAGGGGAGCACAAGAGTGAGCAGGAATGGGTTAATGCACGTGCATGGACACATGCGTGAAGTGGCACCGTAGCTCCCACCATGCCGCAGTGGCTATGGTGTTAATGGTTGCTGGGCACCTCCATAAGAGAGGGATGGCTCCTGCTGGGATGGGCAGGGATGTCCTGCCTGACAGAGCTGGCTTTGGTCTCATTGCTCCTTGTGGGTCCCCTTCCATTGCTATGGTCCCCAAGCATGTTCATTCCCCCAGGCCCAGGGCAGCCAGAACGTGCACTTGAAGAAGGACTTCTTCCTGCGAAACCAGTCACGGGCACGGTCTGAGACCTTCATCAACCTGCGGGAGGTGAGCAACCAGATCCGGTTGCCCCCTGGCGAGTACATCATTGTGCCCTCCACCTTTGAGCCACACAAGGAGGCTGACTTTGTCCTGCGAGTTTTCACTGAGAAGCAGTCAGACACAGCGTGAGTCCTTTGCCTGGCCAGGGAACATTTCCCCATCACAAACAGCCTGCTTAGTGGGGACCCCACTCATTACTTTGGTTTCTTTTCTGCCCCCAGGGAGCTGGATGAGGAGATCTCAGCAGATCTGGCAGATGAGGTAGGAGCTGCTGCTTTGGTTCTTTTAGTGCTGAGGCTCCGGGGCTTGGCAGGGGGAGCTGCAAGCCACTGCAGGCCACTGTGGTTGCTGGGGTTTGGGATGTCATTGTAACAAGAGGGGTTGGCAGGGTTGAGGTGATTCAGATATGGGAAGTAACAAAGGTGAGAAGAACAAAGAAGAAATTCCCTTCCAGTTTGGGTTTGCTGAGTCTGGGAATCAGAGCAGAGCCCAGGTTTGACCACTAACATCTTGTTTCTGGCCTGTGTCACCCCAGGAGCAAATAACTGAGGATGACATAGAGGACGGCTTCAAGAATATGTTCCAACAGCTGGCAGGGGAGGTGGGTATGGCTGTGCCAAGCTCTGGCGAGTCTCCTGGCTTGGGAAGGGGATGGGATCCGTGGCCATAAGAACTGCAGCCCACCCCATGTTCATTCAGTCTCATCCTACAGACAGATCCATCTCAGCTCAGCCCAGCTGTCCCCAAGGGTGGTGTAATTGGAGCAGATCTGGGGAAGGGGCATTCAGCTGTGGCCCACACTCTTCTGGTGATGCAGGAAACACAGTGGCACCCTGATGTTTTGTGACTAAGGCAGAGATGTTTAGGCAGGAGCAAGGGCATGGTCACAAGTAGGGTGGAGAGTAGGCATGGGGTGCTGCTAACTTTGCTCCTGCTGCAGGACATGGAAATCAGCGTCTTTGAGCTCCGGACTATTCTGAACAGAGTCATTGCTAGACGTAAGTGCTGCTTTTCCCCATCCCTTGCTGCCTACAGCCCAGGGTTTTGATGCACATGCTCAACCTTCTCCTTCTTCAGACAAAGATCTGAAGACAGATGGGTTCAGCCTGGACTCCTGCCGCAACATGGTCAACCTGATGGATGTATCCTGTTGGTACTGCAGGCCAGGAACCAGCTTCCCTGGTGCTTGGCCTGCCAGCAGCAAGACTTTTCCTGTGGGAACTGAGCCTTGGCTCCCTAGGCCTGCTGAGGCTGTTCAGCCAGGGGCA
Organism: Ramphastos sulfuratus; assembly: GCA_013399055.1. Lineage (NCBI taxonomy): Eukaryota > Metazoa > Chordata > Aves > Piciformes > Ramphastidae > Ramphastos > Ramphastos sulfuratus. Next base: position 42,254 of record WBNM01034495.1, on the reverse strand, counting down.
GGAAGGAGGGAAAAGGTCCTTGTGGCTTCAGGCCCACCTGCCCTGTACCCTGGGGCTTTAGCAGCAGGTTTTTTTCACAGAAAACACAGAAACATTCAGGCTGGAAAAGACTCTGGGGATCACCAAGTCCAACCTGTAGCCCTACTCTACAAGACTTGACCTTAAACCATATCCCTAAGCACCACATCCAAACAACCCTTACATACATCCAGAGTCAGCAACTCAAACACCTCCCTGGGCAGCAGATTCCAGTGCCTGACCACTCTCTCCGTGAAAAACTTTCCTAATGTCCAATCTAAACCTACTCAGTCTCAGTTTGAGGCCATTGCCCCTTGTTCTGTCTCCAGCTACCTGTGAGAAGAGACCAGCAACAGCCTCACCACGTCCCTTCAGGTAGTTGTAGGCTTTTTTTTTGTAAAGGGCCATCAGTTGCTATGCTTGTTTTGGGCCCTAGCTCAGCCACAAGAAGCCCAGCCCCATTCACACCTTCAAACATCCTCTTGCTGCAGGCCAGCCCAGTTTTCCTCCAAGGACACCACAGTGAAGTGCTTCCTGGAGGAGCATGGCAGCTGCTCTCTGGGAGTGGCACAGCAGTTAATTTAAGTATTGTATTTTCTCTGCTGGCTTGCAGGCTCTGTTCTGCTGATACTGCAAGAGAGGGAGGGGAAGTTGCAGGGGAATATTGAGCAGGCGAAGTGCAGCCAGGCTTTTCTCACCCCAGGGCTCTGGGATCCAATGTCTTTGCTTTTACACCACCCCATTTGTTGGCTGCTTTCTCCTTGACCCTCTGGTCTCCAGAAAGATGGCAGTGCCCGCCTTGGGCTGGTGGAGTTCCAGATCCTGTGGAACAAGATCCGGAGCTGGCTGGTGAGGAGGAGCAGGGTGGCGTGGCACACTGGATGAGGATAGCATCCCTCCTGGGGAAGAAGGGTGAGGGAACAGCCAGGCTGGAAGCCACAGGAAAGCCTGCCCTTCACACCCTCTGATGTTTTTGCAGACGATCTTCCGCCAGCATGACCTGGATAAGTCGGGCACCATGAGCTCCTATGAGATGCGCATGGCTCTAGAGTCAGCTGGTAGGTCTGGAGAAGGATGGAGCTGGGGAGGGGGTTCCTGCTGTCAGAGCCCAGTACCAAGTAGCTGGAGAAGAGTGAAACCAGCCTATAATGCACACTTGGAGCCAATGTACTGTGGTAGTGAGATGTGGCCTATGTTTGTGCTGGACTCTCTCTGTCCTAGCTGTGCCAGGTTCTGAAGCCTCAGAGTTAGGGCTATATGCAAGGTGGTCCCAGCCTCTGTTCTCTGATCTGCAAGATCCCACACTGGCAAAGCAGAGGTGGATCAATGAGATAACTCGTCATATGGCTCCAGGGAGAGCTTATGCTCTTCCTGACGAGGCTGGACATGGTGCACTTCCTTGGGTGGGTTGGTGGTCCCTTCAGGCAGAGACATGACTTTCATAGTTAGACCCTCCTGCCTTCCTGGAGTGCTGAGTGCTCTCTGCCTTGCAGGTTTCAAGCTGAACAACAAGCTGCATCAAGTCGTGGTGGCCCGTTATGCAGATGCTGACATGGGTGTGGACTTCGACAACTTTGTCTGCTGCCTCGTGAAGCTGGAGGCCATGTTCAGTGAGTGGTGGCTCTGAGGCAGGGAGGGCAGAGACAAGGGGAGACATTGCTCACCTTGTTTGCATTCCCTTGCAGGGTTCTTCTATAGCATGGATCCTGAAGGCACTGGCACTGCTGTCATGAACCTCTCTGAGGTAAGATCTCAGCCCAGTGGGAGGGACAAGGGGACAATCCATTAGGATGAATAGGGCAATTGGGGTGAGTGGTAGAAAGCCCTCCAGTCCCTTAGTTATGGAAAGAACACATAAAAGATCAAGAAGAGAAAACAGGATTGCTGCTGTTTCTTGGGAGAGCTGTCAAACTTGATACAAGGGCATGTCGAAAATGCACCAGCCCCTGCTCATCCCTTCTTCTCCTTCACAGTGGCTGCTGCTAACAATGTGCGGCTAGGAGCCATGACAGATCTACTGTGGCCAAGACAACCTAGCTGGGCCAGGCCCCCTCCAAGTGCCTCCCCTTGGATCCCTGGACACAGGATACTCTTCCCTCCTTACTTCATCACATCCTGAGCCACCAGCCCTGCCTCCCAGCAAGCCTCACACCACTCTATCTGGTGTACCAGAGGTCAAGGCAGGCAGGGGATACCCTTCTCCTTTTCTTAGCTGGGCTTCTTTCCACTTGTGCCCCTTCTCTCTCCCCACTCCAGAAGAGGAGGAGGGCAAGCAGCATGGGCTACCTGTGCATCCCTGCACTGAGCTTGGCAGGACTGGGCTGGGAGCTGGCTGTGTAGCAGAGAGAGGAAGGAGCTTCAGGGGAAGAAAGGAGGTACCCGTATCACTTGCTCTAGTGCTGTCCCATCCCTGCTGGAACACATTGCCTGTCTCTGCACGTGCCTGGGAGCATCAGCACGTACTGTGTTGCTCAGGCAGAGGCAGCGGGTTCCTGGGGATTCAGTGGCCTTCTTGGGGAGAGGAAGTGCCATACTGCTGCTCTTGAAGCCCTTGCACTGTACTCAGCACCACTAAGCACGACCAAAGTGTGGAGCCCACTGGTTCTTTCTGTGTGGCCTTCAACACATCCTTCCTGCCTTTATGCCCCTGCCTTTGCCCCACCACAGGGCAAAGCCCTGCAACTTAAGCACTGAATGTTTGGGGGCTCCCTTGCCTTGTGAACATGTAACATCCTTCAGTGCAGCAGAAGCTCTTCTCTTCCATGTGGCACAGCAATGCCACCACTGTCATAGTGGCTTGGCCTACCCTCCCATCCCTGGGAGCTCCTGGGGCATCCACTGCTCCTGCCTATGGCCCACAGCAGGGATGGGAGGGGGCCAATATCCAAGAAGTGATGCCTTCTCCCAGAGAGGGAGGGGTAGGTGGTTTTAGGGGATGTTCTGCACACAGTTGGGAGTTCTTCCCTGTTTCCCTCACCCTCGCATAGTGCTACACTATCCTCTTCCTTTGGGCTCCTTCGCCTAGTGCAGATAGGCTTCAGCGCCAACACTTCTCTGTGCTTCTTCGTCCCCCTCACCACCTTCTGTGGTAATAGGGATGCTCCACAGGGTGATGGGCAACAGCCTGCCCCTTGCCCTGTAGAAGCAGGTTGGCAGGCAGTTAGTTTCCCCCAGGCCCCTGTCATCGCTGGAGGACATGCCTGCAGCAATAACCAGTGCTGCCTGCCTGGCAGCTCCGCTTCCTCACCCTGCTCACTGTGCACTCTGGTGGGAATAAACTGAGATCTGTTTGACCTGTGGTCTGGGCAATCACTTGGTGTTTGCGCCCTCCTCCTCTCCGTGGCTCAGGCTGGTGGAATGGGATATGAGCCAAGCCCAAGGCATGCTGCTTGCCCAGTCTGAGCCACAGGAAAAGCATCACCAGGTATAGGTCAGTATCCCCTAGGATGATATAAAGGTCACCTCTTCTTTTGAAGGGGGTCTTAACACCAACACACAGGTGTATTACACCTCCCATGGTAAGAGAGCTCTGGTCTTGAGAGCAAGCAGCCTGATGTTAGCAGGGCTATTTGGTTATCCCAGGGATTTTTTGTAGTGAAGAAAATGCCAATGCTTGCTTCATGGCGTTGGAGGAAAGAGAACTGTTAGTGCTGGTCTGGAATAGGGACCCAAGGCACTTCACTCCATCCTGTGCCCCAGGAACTGGAGTGCACCCATGTTCCTCCTCAGTTAGGGCAGCCCTGGGTCTAGCCACAGTATCCCAAAGGACTCCCCAGGGCACTGCCATTTGCCTCTGCTCTGCAAGCACCTAGAGGAGTTTAAACTCACTATCCCCCTGCCTTGCCAGTGGCCTGGCAGCAGCTGAAGGCAGCCAGTGAGGCTGAGTTTGGCCTGGTGAACTTTGCTCTGGGGTGGGTTCATGTTGGTCACAGTTTGCTGCCCTGAATGGCCTCTTGCCAAGGTCCCTCTGCTGATAGCAGAGCTGGGGCCTGCATTTAAAGAAAGGTCCACCTGAATAGAATGGAGTTAACCATGGAGCAGGTGGGAGTGGAGGGCAGCCTGGAGCTCTGGACCCTAGGTAAAGGGACCACAGGAGGTATGTGACCCTGAGTAGGGGTCGTGGGAGGTCAGTGTTTTCCCCGTTTCTTTTGAGGCTATGCAAGTCACAGCTGGAGGCAAAAGCCTTCCAGGAAAACAACTGGAGAGCCAGGTAGTGGGGCCTTTGCATGGCTCACAGCAGGACCTGGCTGTCAGTCTGCATTCTGCCCCTTGCTGACACTCCTGAAGGACAGCACCAGCCCAGATGGCCCCAGGGATGCTCGGCATTTAGAAGAGGAGTGCCCTTGGGCAACTTCTCCCCTCTCAGCATCTCAGTATTCCTCGTGGTGATGTCCTTTGTGCCAGCCCAGCTCTGGGACCAGTCTCCTCATAGTGGTGCTACACACAGCTCTGGGGCAAGCTGACCTGTCTCAGAGCATGGAGGGGAGCTGAGGTGCGATGGCAAGAGAGAGCAATCTCCAAGCCACCTCCTCAGGCTGCCCCCTCTGCAGGCTTGCCAGGGCCTCATGGAGGTGAGCTGTTACTACTCTTGGCTACCTCCTGTGGAATGGGGGATACATCTAGGCTTGTCAGCCCAGGCTCCCCACTGCTTCATACAGCCCCAAAGACCCTGGTAAACAAAGGCTCAGGTGGGGACGAGACACAGGATCAAGCTTGCAGAGCTGTCATTGCTTCCCAGCTGCGGGGCCTCATCATGCACACACAGGCCCGATTGTAGGGCACACTGACATGCTGGCTTTGGGATGACAGGTGCCCACAGCCTAGCCTTACCAGAGGCCCCTCTGCCTTGCCCCAGGCACCAGCTGGCAGATCCCTTTCTCACTGGTCCCAGCTGCCAGCATGCCAGTATCACAGGGAGAGTGGCAGCTAAGTGGTACCCAGCTGCCAGCTAATGCCACAAAGAGTAGGCTGTCTCGTTCCCCTCATTGCAAAGGAGGAGGTCCAGCAGAGTCCTTAAATACCAGCAAGAGGGACTGGAGGGCACACGTGACCAAAATTGCTCTTTGAATTCAGTTTGTCTTGCAATGGGCATTAGCCAGTAAATGCCAGACAGCTCCTACCTTTCCCACAGGTCCACAATGGGTGAGTGTGCACAAGATGGGCAGGCACCATCTGTGGGTGCACAGCACCACTGCTCCTGCTCCCCAGTACCACAGCATCCTCTCCTTCACTCCATGCCCTGTGCCCTTGCCTCCTGCAGCCTGAAGCCACCTGCCCACCGTGGGTGTTCCCCCTCTCCCACCAGCTGCTTGTGTCTGTTCTCCAGGCATGAGGAAGGGAGGGCCAAGACTGCAGTCCATCCCCACCTGGCCCCAACAGCTGTTCTGGCAGCTGGGCCCTGGCCCCATCTCCCCCTCCTCTGTGCTTCACTGTGCCCCAGGCCCGAAGTTGAAGGAATGTCAGTCCCGTGGGTACAAGGAGCTTTTGTGTGAGCAGAGCCAGCAGGCAGGGGTTGTGGCTCAGCCCAGCATCCCCAGCCATGTCTGGGGAGAGCTACAGCCAAGGGCATATACATGGACAGCAGCTGCCACCAGCATGGCCTTGCAGCTTGCAGACAGTCTTGGAGGTGCCCCTGCTGCTGTAAGGGCCATCACAGACAAAATACCTCTCCCCTTCCTCCTTACCCTTCCAGCACCAGCAGCCAGGCAGTGCAAGCATCCTGCAACCACCACTGGCCCAGGGTGCAGTGGCAACACCAGTGCAGAGTTGGCACCTCCTTGGCAAGGCTTGGCACCAGTGAAAAGAGATGCCACAGGCTCAGCTACCCCACAAGGGGAGTGGGAGGACTCGGGGGGGCACAGTGTGGGGGCCAAGAGCACTAAGCAGCAGCTGCTGGATTTGGCCTTTTTCAACAGCTGCTGTCCCAGTGCCAGCAACAGGGAATGTGCACAGGCTGGGGCTTTCCAGGGCCTGGCCACAGTATGTCAAACTATTTATAGCACTTGTGCCCTTCCCCAGCAGGAATGGTGCATTCCTCCTGTGAGGGGATGGGTGCTTAGGTGCCACTGGCATCCCCAACACCAGCACTCTCTCAGGTCCCTGACAGATGGGTGGGATCTCATCAAAGAGAGGAGTCTCGGCTGCCTTTCATCTTCCCCCCCCCACCCCTTTTCCCTTAGCTCCCAGTGCCACGCCCAGAACAAGGATTGCAGCAAATCTTCCATACTTTGTGGAAGAGATGCCTGCAGGCTGTGTGCCGTTCCTCCCAGCACACCGGCTCTCTCCTAAGCCCTCTGGAGCTTTAACCACACAACTGCCACTTAACATGGGCAGGTGCCGATGGTTGCTTTGTCTCTGGCACCTGCCTCTGAAGTGGCACAAGAGTCTTGCCCAGCCACAAAAGCAGACGTGCTGTCCTAGGAACAGACTGGGTGCTCATGAAGCAAAGGCCAGAGACCTGGCCCACTCTTAAAGCCCTCGACAGCTTTGCCTGTGGGCTGGCAGGTCACAGGGCTGCTCAGGACTTGTCCCCACTGAGAGGCAGCAGTAACCAAAAAGGGTTATACCAGGAAGCAGCGCAGCCATATCCTGCCCAAACCTGGAGATCATAGATGCCTGATCCATCAGCCGTGCCTCCTCCGAGGTGGCATTCCAGAGTGTTGTCCTCTCCTAGAGATGCCCCGGCTCCAGCCCCCGGATCTGCCCAGAGGATGTGTGGCCTGTGAGCTCGCCCGCTGCTCAGCAGCAAGAAGGAAGGGGCTGGGCTTTGGGCAAGCCGAATCCTGAGGGGTTTGGGACTGCAGGGAGGAGAGAACAAGAGGATCGCTCTGCATAGTCCTGCCACCGCCTTGAGGACAGACCCTGCGGCTCGGCTGCCTTCAGCAGGGCTTTCCCATTGTCAGTGCTGCTCTGCAGGCTTCCTGGGATGCCGCGCCCACCTTATGCTGACTGGGAGCATCTCCTGCTACTTGTTTGCTGCTAGCTGACTACCTGAGAGACCAGCATTATAATCCACCCCTGTCTATTTCACTCAGAGCTTTGCTGAGAACTATCTGTCTAATCTAAAACAGCTACAGAGAAGTATGCGATCCCAACTTTGACTTGGGAAATGTATCTCAGCCCTCCCTGACAATTTGACAGGGGATACTTGGTTGTGCAAACAGTACAATAAAGCAAATGCATGTCTGAAAGGAAGTGGCCTTGATATGTGTCCAGCAAAAAAGGAGCAGGCCACCTGGTGAGGGATTTTGCACTCCTTGGTGAAGAGAGGCAGACAGGCAAGAAAGAGTTAAGAGACAGAGCAATGACTGCAAGAGCAAAAACTCCTTCATCAATCACAGAAGTTGCAGGAAGGCTCTACACACCTTGGCCCAGGGAACACTAAGGCACACAGCACTCCAGTACCCCAAGTCTTGGGTTTGGAAGTGGATACTGGGAGGGATTTTGTTTTCTTTTGAGGTGGCATTCTTTTCCCATCTCTATGCCTGAAGCACCAGAGGAGCAGAGTTAAGTCACTTCAGCTCCCTAGGCTGTGCTTTTGCCCAACTGTGAAAGGAGACTAAAACCCCTGACCTTTGGTAATGTGTGGCATTTTGGCGCAGACAAAAATCTGCCTGGTTATGAATCCCAAGAGCTTGGCAAACAAGCCCTGCCCCACTTTCCATCCATTGCTGAGATGTTGCAAGCACCTGGCTCTCACAGCATGGCAGCCCCTTCTGCCCTTACCTGTGCTAACCCCCTTGGAAAGAGCAGATCTCTGCAGAGGCTACACAGTGAAGTCCCTTCGTTCCCAAAGGGAAGTCCTCTGGTGGCAGTGGAACTGAAGCCCAGGAGGCTTCCATAGGTCTATCTCAAATAGCTAACAGCGTTGGGTCATTGCAGCTCCTGAGGCTGGAGCTGAACCCTCAAGGAACTGTTTCTGGTTTCTGCACATGGTGTCTCTGTGATGAGGCATGGCCAGCCCACTTTCCTCATCTATGGCTGGCTCCCCAAGAGGAATCCAGAGGGCTGGGAAAGGTCACCCTGACTGAACTAACTGCCCTTGGATGGGATTTACTGGGCATGGGGCAGCTTGCATCAGGCAGGCTGGGAGACAGAACGGCAGCTTTCAGTCCCTTGTGTGTATTCTTTCTCCTAAGTTCTGCTTGGCAGGAGCCAAGCGTAGGGCCCTGACAGGGGTTTTGAAGGGAGCAACAAGGGGAGGAAATTAATACAGACAGTCACCGGGAACACAAGAAAACAAGGATTAGTCACAGGAGGGAAACGGAATGGCAGAGACATGAGCCATAGACCTTCCTGCCTGCACTCTCATGCTGGCTAGCTTGTGTTCTCCTGGTCTGCAGAACCCTGGCCACTTGACCCAAGCAGGCTCAGCTTGGGAGTACATCTGGAAAGAATGGGACACTGGCTACCAGCTGCTCTGGAACCCTGCATGGAGCCAGACTGCAGTTCTTCCCCACAGGAATGCCCATCTGCTCCTCAGTGTTTCATGCTTTGGGGCATCCCTTGCCCCCTCTCCTTGGCAGTCTGTCTGGTCTGCATTCCTGGCCCTTGTAGGAGCAGGGTGGCAATTGCTTACGCTGGCAGACAATGACAGGCAAGCGTATTTTGGACCCATCTGTCTCTTCAGGGGCTTCAGCAAAGCCTTATAGTGAAACAGGACCCTGTCTTGCCAGCCCACATTTTTGTGGTGGGCAGATGTTGTTCCTTCCTCTTGTTCCTCCCTCACCCCCCTTCTTCATCTAGCCCTGCCACCCTAACAAATGGGGTCCTGAGCTAAGAAGCAGTATCGCTTACAGGGAGCATGTGTTTGGCCTAGGAGGAGGGGGCATTTAAATGGGCAGCTGGGGTTTTGTTGTTGTCCCTTGCCCTAGAGCTGCTCCTGCCGTTTGGGATAGTGGCAGGTCCACGTGGAAAAAGCTGAGCAGTACAGGCTCCTCTGGAAGGAAGAGCTGAACAGTGTCCCGGAGCGGGAAGAAACCGAAGCAAGGTAAGAGTGACCAAGGGAAGAGGCGGGGGGAAGAGTGGTCCCCCTTCAGTGCTTCTCTCTGAAACCCCCCCTGCTCCCAGAGGTATGCGGACACCTCGAGCACCACACTCCGGTCGGAAGATTCGAAGTGTGAGGGGCTCCTGGGCACCACACGATCCGCCAAGGCACCTCAGCGGGAGGGGGTCGAAGGGTCCTGACGGTGCTCCCACAGGCTCGGGGGGCAGCATGCCCGCTCCGCCGCTGCCCGCCCCGCTGCTGGCCGCCCTGCTAGCCCGTCTGCTGCCGCTGGCCCGCCAGCGCCTCCTGCCGCCTCTCCGCCGCCTGGGCCGCCGACTACGCTCCCGGGAGAGCCGCCAGGCTCTGCTCACCTGCCTGCTCTGCCTCCTCAACCTCCGCAAGAAAGTGGACGAGTGAAGCCGGCCGGGGAAGGGAGGGGAGAAGGGCACGGCTACAGCACCCAGGCTCTCTGCCGCCTCCCCTGCCCGCCGCGAGAGGAGGAACACGGGCAGGGGAGGGGACGCGCCCCGGCGGGGGCGGGAGGGTCCGCCCAGGCAGCCGAAGCCGACGGCCGCCCGCGCCTCGCCGCTCCCGGCCATGGGAGCCGGACTGCTGCCCCTTGCCCCGCTGCCCCCCGCCGCGGGGCCACCTCGCTGAGCGCCTCTGCGGGAAGGGGCGGCCCCGCCGCTGCCGCCCGCCCTGGGGAAGGAGCCGGCGTCGCCCGGGCGGTCTCCATCATCCGCGCTCTGGGGAGGCGGGGGGCCCCCCGCTGCTGTTTCGCCCCGCGGTACCCGGGCCGGGGCCCCTGGCTGCCCTTCTGCCCACCGGTGCCGGCGGGAGGGCGAGGATGTCGGGCAGCACGGCGAGGAAGGTGCAGCCCTTCACCATAAGCACCAAGCTCTCGCTGCCCAAGTGTGCCGCCGACTTCTCCGGGGACGCCTGCCCTGGTATCACCCTCGCCTCTGCTCTGGACAGCCAACGCGGCTTCCGCCGCAGCCTCAACGAGCGTATCTCCCTCTACCTGGCTCAAGCCCGGGCCAACCCTGCCGCCCCCGAGGGTCAGCCCCGCAGCTCCAGCGACGATGGAGGGACCGACGAGGAGCAGCTGAGCCGCAACTCTCTCGCCCGCTCCATTAAGAAGATCACGCTGTCCAACTGGCATGGGGATACTGGCGCGGGGGACGCAGGGGGACCTGGGGACCTTGCCCCAGCCGGCGATCAGAGGAACCACAACAACAATAACAGCAGGCCAGGGAAAGCTCAGTTCAAGGTAAGTGCTTCCCGTCCCTTGCACCGTGCTTTTCTCCAGTCTTCCCTGCGGTTCCCCGTTCCTGGCGAGGCAGCGTTTGGGCAGGGGATCCCTGCTGGATCCCCGCTGCCTTCTACCCGCGCCCTCCATGCAGCACTCGCTTACATGGCTTCTGGGACAGCTGATTTTCCTCCCGCCTTCCCCCACGCACTGCCCCGTACCCTCGGGCTGGAGGGCAAGAGGTCTTTGAAGGTTTGCCTCGCGCTAAAATAAGTCAAAAAAACTTTGCCCCAGAACTCGGCTGTGGAAGGCTCAGCTTTCGGGATGCCTGCGATGATGCCGTTATGTGCGGGGAGTTGGAAACTTGTTCTCCCGTTCACCGGAGGGGAAACCGAGGCCGGGAGAAGGGAAGTGACTCATAAAGCGCCAGACAGAGCTGGGACAAGGCTAGGAGCAGCACCCAGGGCTCCCAGCACCCCACTCTCCACATCTGAGCGCTAGCAGGCACAAAAGTCTGAATCGGTCAATGCTGGCACTCGGGAGACCCCCTGTGTGGCTGGGATGGGGCGGAAGGCAGCTCGGAGACCTCGCTGTTCCTGGCAAGAGCAGGCAGGAACTCCTTGGGATCTAACCTTGACCCGCAACAGCTGGTTTCCCGGCGGGATAGCCGCTAGAGAGAGCCTCACAGTCTACTGCCAAACCCTCGTCCTCATTGCCAATAAAGGCCAGGCACGGCCTCGATGGGGCTGCCGCTTCCTCCGCGCTTGGGCAGCTCCGCGCTGGGCGGTCGGAGCCTGCGCAGCCCAAGGGGCATCGTCGGAATGAGGGTCCCCTACTTTTTTATGAGGGTTAGACACAGTGGTTTGGTGCGGGGCTCTTGGGAGGCTGCCAGGATCGGCCCATCCTGCCTATCCGGCCTGGAGGGGATGGGAGGGGGGGGATAGCGGGGGGTGTGCTAGAGCTGGAAGTGGGGAGGGGTGCAGGCTTCAAGGTGGAGCCTTGGGAGGGAGAGTCAGGACGCAGAAGACGGCATGCATTAGGTAGGAAGGTAGCCAGAGAAGGGAGCACTGTCGTCTGGACAGGGGACATTAGGACTTTCTCGAGCGGGGCCACAGCCTCTGCCCCTGGCTCCTGTCTTGCAGGAGTGAGGAAGTCCTCCTTCGTGAGCACAGTGCAACCCAGGAGCCTGGCCCCATTCGTCTTGCTCATGGGAAATCACTGGCACCTACACTTTCATGGGAACGTGGCAAGCGTGTGTGCTATGTTAATTTTGCTTGTAACGGGAAAGAAGCGTTCTCGGAGGAAGCAGCTGTACTCATGTGTGACTTTGCTCAGGGAAGCAGTTGACATGGCACCTTAAAGATGCCAGGGAAGGCACTACTGCTTCTCCCAGCCTTTGAGAGCTGCAAGCATGTTATTTTGCTGGAGNGGGGGGCAGTCCCAGTGGAACTGCTCTGTGGGAAGGATGAAGTCATCCTTATGCCAGCAGTCCTGTTTTCATGCAGCTGATGGATCATGAGATGGGGACTTAAAATAAAGGTCCCATGTCACCTGCAGGCATGTCTTCCACGGCTGGGCCTGGGGCAGGGTCTTGTGAGCTGCAGTCAGTGTGGGACACTGCTGCCTAGAGGAGAAGCTTCCTAGGATCTTATGCCTTATAAACAGTTTACCTTTAGCTCCCCACTGTTCCCTAAATGGGCATTCACACCTCACAGCCTCCTTCACCTGCAGTCAGGCAGGGAGATGCCTTCTGGCTGCGCCTGCTGGGCCATGACTCAACCTCACTCCCTGCCCCACTCTTCCTGCTCGGGATGAGATACTGTGGCATAGTGCGGTGGTCTGTCCTCTGCAGCCATCCAACAGGCTTTGCAGGCCCATGGAAGGGTGCAGTGGTGCTGGTATTCCAGAGATTATATGGTTGTTAGCTGTTTGTGGACCTCACTGGGGACAGCAGCTCTGAGGCTGGGGCTGCCATCCACACTGGGACTCTTCTGCAGTCCTGTAGGGATGTAGTCCTGCTTTGCCTGGGTTGGTTCCTCCTTAGACACTGTCCCCACTCTGAAGTGGTCTGAGTGGTGGTTGGCTGGCTCTGTCTGTGGCTGATTCACCACCCTGTTTGCTATGGTCTCACAGGAGGGGGGTGTCAGAGCAGTACCTGTTGCCCATCCACTTCATGATGCCTTGTCCATGTTTAGACAGCTGTTGACAAGGTGGCCCAGAGGCGGGAATGGAAGAAGGTCCCTAAATTGGCCTGTTTTATCTGGCAGTCTGTAGAATATGAGAATGACTGCCCTTGTGGATGATCCAATCAATCTCATGCACCTTTCCTCCTGGGGCTAAGTTCCATTAAGAATAAGGTAACATAGATTTCATCCTGGACCTCCTCCCTGTGCCTGGCTACATCACCTGGACTTCCTTTCTCCTGCTACCATCCCTTGGGAGCCCTTCCCTGTGAGCCAGCCACCCCCTTAACTTTTGCCTTCCAGCTACGCCAAGGTCAGGGATTGGCAGATGAGGTGACTGAGGTTCTTGCTGGTGGAGTTAATATCCTCCTAGGGCCTTGTGCCTCTGATTTGCTGTTCTGGAGAAGGGCAGGATCTCTCACCCTGAGCATCCTTAGATGACCAGAAACTAGTGGTGACTACTGAATGAGTTTCTACTGATTTTGGAGTCAGTTAGGGGAGAAGATAGGGAATGACCTAAAATGTGTGACCTAAAATGGAGAAAGTGCTGAGCAAAGCAAAGCACAGGAGCTCTCGCCTCTTGCTTAATACATGACAGGAGCTGCCGGTAGTGCTCAGAGGTGCCTGGCCTGGATGTGTGAGGAGGGACTTACAAGAGCTTGGCCAAGCAGTGTTTGGGTACTGCCAGCAACTGCCTCTGGCCCGGGGGAAGTGGGCGCATGCTCCTCCAGCCCCTTGGATTCTGGGATGGTCAAATGCTTTCAGGCTCACAGCTATGCCTTCTTCTAGGTCTTCCTCAGAAAGGATGTGGATGTGGAGAACAAGCAACAGGAGGCTGGGAGCCCCCGGGCTGGTAGTTTCTGCTCTGCAGTGGAAAGAGGTTCCCCTTCCTACATGGTATGTCCTCTTGCCCTCTTCATTTAGGAGGCTCTGACCCAGGGATGCAGCGCGGGGCTGATAAAACACGGGCAGCCTCTGGTGGTCTGCCTGGGCATGACTGGAACCTTGCCACTTAAAATGAATGAGGGGAGAAGCTAGGCATGACAGGGCCACGGGGTCAGTCCCCAGAGGTTTCATCACTTATAAGGGAGCCAGATTGCAGACTCATCCCGCCTTGGCCATGTCAAGAAACTGAAGACCACAGAGTTTCAGAAGGGCCTGAGAATCTGCATTGCTACTTTAAAAAGAGAAAAGAAAAAGAAAGAAGAGACAGGGGATTTCTGTAGTTGTTGTGGTTAGGCAGAAAGGCCTTGAGAAGCGAATCCCATGCTGTCAGCAGAGCAGCACATGCCAGAGTGCTTAGAGAGCCTGAAACAGTTGCCTAAACCCCACTGCTCTGCAGGCTTCTGAGAAATTGTGCCCTGGTTGGCTCAAGGGTGCCTGGGAGCCTTCAGGGCAGCTCACACCCAGGCCCTTTGGGGAGGGAGGGCTGGCCCTAGGCTAGCCCCACAAGCAATTTCTGCTTGGTGAGAGGAAGCAGTGAACCCTGCACCTTCGGGTTTCTCCTGAAGATGCTCAGGCTCCTGTTTGCCACCAGTTACTATGCGGTCAGGTACCGCAGGGCAGCAGGTTAGGAAGGGAATCTCTGGGTGGCTATGCAGTCCCCTTGGCTCTGTGCAGCTGCACCGGGGGCTGAACTTGGAGAGGAGCCAGCTCCTTCACTGACTGACCTTCACTGTCACCCCTAGTGGAGCAGGAGCTCTGGTGGAGAGTTTTGTCAGCATGGGCCACCTGTGAGGCTGAGTCCAGGGGGAGATGCTGAGCTTTCTGCCCCTCTACCAGCACTTACTTGGGAATGGGGGTCTCCAAGTGCCCTTGAAGGACTGACGGGCTGACCTGCCGTGTGGACCCCTATCCTCTCAGGGACACAAAGCCTCAGACTGTAGAGGCAGCAAGCGCCACATCCATCTCCAAAGTGGGCACAGGGACCAGCCCAGGTGCCAGGTGCCATCCAGCCATCCTGGAGTGACCCAGGGATGAGAGACATTCTGGCAACCCTGGTCTTGTTAGAGCAGAGCTATAACTTGGCATGTTGGGAGAGAACCCCAAATATGTTGGTGAAGGAGTGGGAATGGGGGTGAGGCAGGCTGACATACTTTATTTGGGTTTCTGAAACACTCCCGGGAGGTGATGGGCAGGGCTCCCTGGGATGGCATGCTGACCCCTCACCTCTGCCTGCCCCAGCTGGCAGGACCCCTGGCGTCATCACCTCGGAAAGAGAACCCCAAAAGCAAGGAGCCCACCACAGCACCGAGAAGCAGTAGGCGAAGCGGCGCAGGAGCAGCTCCTTTCCTCGACCCAAGCCCTCTGGTAGCCCAGTTCAACCGGGAGATGATGCAGGTCAGGCCAGACAGGTTGCTAACCCAAAGTTCTTCATGGGCAGTGCACTGGGGGAGGCCACGAGCAGCCTTTCATGTGAGCTATGGGGTGGGGTGCACGGCAGGGAGAGCTGAACTCCTGGCCGCGAGCGAAACCATGGTTGTGGCATGAGATCATGTTTGGCTGCCTCTCCCTGGCAGTCGGCCCCAGGGAGAGGGGGTCAGCCCGCACCAGGGCCCTACTTCCTCCCCACGTGTGCATGCTCCTCCCATCTCCCATCCTTCTCCCAGCCCCTGTCCCTCCCCAACAGCGTGGGAACAGGGATGGCATGGGGCGACTGCTTCCATGCCATGCTGCGGAGGGTGCGTGAGTACTTACACTGGAGACCAGGGAGAAGAGGTGCTTCATGCAGGGATATCTCACCCAGACACACTCAATCTGGCCTGCCTTGGGAGGCCTTGGCTTCTCCTGCTGGGCTTGGGCAGATGTTGGAAAGAGGTGAGATGTCACTCATCTTCCTATCTCTGTGACCACTGATGCCATCCTGAGCCCCTTTGCTGGCTCGTTGGCACTTGGAGCAACAGAGTTGTCAGTCAAAAAGGTCCTCTCTGGTCCTGTTTGCAGCTTTGGAGGGGTTTGGGCTTGGATGTCTGAATCTGTGTTCTTGGGGCTCTGGCAAAGGTGCCCGGCCACGTGGATCTTCCCACATTGCAGGCAGAGGGCTGGGTGCGAGGCAAGTTGTGGGACCTGAAGGACGGCTGCAACCTTCAGGACTGGGAGGAGGTGGGTCAGACCCTGCAACGGGACATGAAGGATTTTGAGAACACACTGATAAAGCTCAACCAGGTGAGACTGGGTGGCATCATGGCTCTCATTCCCTGCAACACCCACGTCCCCAGGTTCTCCACAGTGGAGGGTCTCTGGGAGCCCCTGACACTGAGTGGGACTCTTGGCCCCACAGATGGGTGAGCAGGTGATGTGGCAGGCAAGCCCCAGTGCTGAGGCAGTGCAGAAGCAGCTGGTGGCGTTGCGGGACCAGTGGCAGCTCCTGAAGCAGACAGCCGCCAACCAGAGCAAAGCTCTAGGGGGTCTGCGGAGCCTGCAGGACTTCAACAAGAAGGCTGAACAGCTGGAGGCATGGATCAGACACCAGGTGTGGGATGCTGGGAGCATGGTCTGGGGAGGGGGACAGGCTGGCTGTCCTCCCACCTTCTCATGCCTACTTCTGGCCCAGGAGAAGAAGCCCTCTTTGGCAGCCCTTCTGCAGGAGAGCCTGGACAAGATCCAGCTTACTCGTCGCATCCTTGACTTGAAGCAGGTGAGACGTTGCTGGAAGCTGCCATTGTACCAGGGACGCCAAACCCCACAAGACCTGGGGTTTGGTGCAGATCCCTGAGGTGTGATGCTGATGTCTGTCTCTCTGCTCGGGCCAGGAGGAGCAGCAGTTCCAGAGTCTGCACAAGGAGCTGAACAGCTTGGCCCAGAAGCTGGAGAAACAAGGCAAAAGTGAGAGCCGAAGCATTTCAGCCCGGCGCAAGCACCTTAACAAAACGTGAGTGGAGGATGCATGGGCTGGGTCCAGCACCAGAAACCAATGGGCTGGGAAGCAGGACACTAAATCTCCCACCTGCTTCCCCTTGGCCCAGCTCTGCATGGGTCCCAAGGTGGATACAGGCTGCCCTTCCACCTCTCCGTTTCCATCCACACAGGTGGCTGCGGTTGCAGGGCACCCTGAAGGAGCACCATGAGGCTCTGCAGCTGGCACTGGAGGTGGCTGCTTTCCTCCAGCAAGCAGATACCCTACTCAGGGCCATCAATGCCAAGGTACCAGCACTGAAGCCAGGGTCAGCCTGTTGTGGAACTGTTGCATGGCCAGAGCAAAACTAGACAGGCAGCATGTTGTACTCAACCACTGTGTGGGGGCTGCCGTGGTCCTAGCACCCTGAGCATGGGACTTGGGGAGGGAGCTAGAGAATAAAGCTTGATGTAAGAAGGGGAGCTGAGGCAACAAGTGCAGCTTTGAAGTGTCCCTTCCTGCCAGAATGGAGAGTGGGGCCCTGTCCTACTCTGCTGCTGACTGCAGCTTCTTCTTCTTACAGCAGAGGAGTGTCTGTGGTGTAGGGAAGCCAGGGGAGGGTGAGCCGTGCCGGGATCGGGATGTCAGAGACATAGCCAGTCAGGTGATGGTAAGTGCAAGGCTCTGTCTTGTCCTCTGGGCCCTGGGGAGCATCCCAACTGAATGAGGATGTGTAGCTTCTCAGGTCAGCACTGGCACCAGCAGGGCTGGGAGCTCAGTGGGTACCCCACATCCACATATGCTGTCTAGGGCTGTGTGATGAAATGGAGGAGCCTCTCTGGGTGCAGCAGGGGATTGAGCTTGTCATCTGCCACCTCTAATGCCTTACAGGGGTGATGGTGGGTTGCCATCACACACTCGGACATGTCCGCAGTGACTCATCCTTTGTCAGCCCTGTCATTGCTCTCTGGCTGCTCTCTCTCCTCCAGATGCTGGATGTGACCATGTCCCAGCTCCTCAGTCTGCAGCCCAGCCTGGCAGCCCAAGTCACCCCCAAGCATCGAGATGTTAAGGAGAGTTGGGTTCAGCTCCAGCAGGTGCTGAGGTAGGGGACAGCCCATCATGAGCCCAGCTAGAGCTAAAGGCTTGGAGAAAGACCTGGATTAGCATCTGTCAGACTCTCTGAGGCATAATCTGCATTTAAGGTCATTCTTTTCCCCATCCTCTACTCCCCTGTGCCTCCCTTGTGCTTCTTTCCCAGGTCAGAGAAGGTTAAACCACTGGTGAGCAGTTCTCCAGCAGGCAAAGCTGCGGTTCTGAGTGCGGAGCCACAAGGAGACAATAGTGGTTGTGGAGCTATGCTAAAGGAACCAAAAGACAAACAGACAAGAGACCTCAGGAACATAGTAAGCACTGCCTTTCTCTGGGCATCTCTGGTGCCTCTGCCTCAAGAAGACAAGGAAACTTGTGAGAAAGGGGTCTGGGAGCTGGGCAGAGCCCAAGATGTGCATGTCTGTGATCTTGCCCCACTGTTTATGGGAGGTGATAAGTGCCAGGCCTGGGGCAGAGCAATGCACAGTTTGAGATGGCAAAGGAGAAATTGAAATCTTCATGCCGTAGGTCTTGAAGGATGTGCCAGAGAAGGTGGTGGAGCACAGGACCGAGTTGAAGAGCAGCCTTGGCTCCACAGCATCAGGGCAGCCCCCTTGCAGTGGGGACAGCAAAAGGTCCTGCTTGTGGAGATGGCTGTAGGGAGTGGGATGGATTCAGAGGGCATGGGGGGGTCTTCTGTGCAAGGGGGACCTGGCAGTCCTGACTGTCCCCCTCTCTGCAGGCAAAAGAGAGAGACAGAAACTGAATGGAGGACGCTGCAACCAGAGGCCCAGGTGCAGGACATCTGTCAGGCAGTGAACACAGTAATGTCTCCACAAGAGTCCCCTTTGCTTCCAGCCTGGCCAGGAGAGCCAGTGGCAGAAGGACTCTTTCCCTGACCCACTTTTGTTGCTCATGGGCATGCATGCTTGTGCACTCATGCCCATCCCTGACCTGGGTGCTAATGCACCATGTCTTCCCTGCTCCTCAGCAGACTGTGTCCCTGCACAAGGAGAGCAAGGGTCCCAGAGTACCTCTGTGTCCAGTGAAGGATGTGGAGAGCCTGGAGGCAGTACAGACACAGTGGGAGCCCCTGGATCCCAGCTCCAATGGCAAGGCTGTGATCTTGGTAAGCCCTCTTGGGAAGGAGCAGGGATACAGCAGGCAGGGCCTGTCCTAACAGCCCATCCTGCCTCCTAGGAGGGACTAGCGCCAGGGCAGGACCCAGGGAACCCACAGGTGGAGGCCATGCTGCGGGAGCTGGGAGAGCTGTGGGAGGACCTGCAGAGGAAGCACCAGGAGAATGGCGCCGTGCTGCAGGAAATTGATAAGGTACATGGAGGCAGGACTGGTGGGATGGGCACAGAGGCATGCCCTACTTGTGGTTGCTTGCTGAGAATTAGGCAATCAAGGCTAGTGTCTGTGGCGACCAGAACTGCAGCTTTAGCACCCTCATCTCTGACTGGCCTCGTGCTACTGGTGGCCCAGATACCCAGAGATGTGGCAGTGTGGCTTCTTCCTGCCCTGAGTGGCTCAGAACCAGGCTGATGGGCTCCATGCTCTCCCCACTCTCCCCACAGGCACTGAGGCTGGTGGGAGAGCTGGATAAGGCTGAGCGGTGGCTGCAAGCCGTGGCTGGGTCGCTTTCAGAGCCAGCCACCATGAGGAGCCCAGTGGAGCTGCGCAGGGACCTGGAGGAGACAGACCATCTGGAGAAGCAGCTCTTGCTGTGTGGCCTCAGACTCCAGGCACTGCAGAAGGAGGTGGTAGGCGAGCCACCCGCTGAGCCGGAAGGGGCAAGGAAGATGCAGAGGAAGGTGGAGGTGGTGGAGGATAAGTGAGTCCTAAAGGAAGATTCCTCCTCTTGTCCCTGGGGTGGGTATGGAAGAGGATGCTTATCCCAAGGACACACTCAAAGAGGTGCAGGGAGAAGGATGCTTGCCCCAGGGAGATGCAGAGCTTGTGTCAGCATCCATGACAGGCTCCTGTCCCCACAGGTTAGCACATGTGCAGACAGCCTTGCGGCGCCGAGCAGCAGACCTGCGTGACTCCTTGGTGCTGTCTGAGTTCCTGCAGGACCTGCAAGAGGAGGAAGCGCGGAGCCGGCAGGGACCTGCCACGGTGAGCAGAGGGATCAGGCATCTCTCACCAGTCTCAGGACTGCCCAGCACTTGAGGCTAGCCCAAGGGTTGGTCTGTAACTGGCTGGAGGACCCCATAGGTTCCTCTTTCTTGCCCAACTGTCTGGGCAATTGCTTCCCATCTCACTCATGCCCAGTGTTTCTATTGGCTTCAGCCAAGGAGTGGCCATCGCAGCTTCCAGGGGTCTTTTCCCCTGCTTTCAGCCGAGGCCGGACAGCTGCCAAGCAGCAAGGACATAAGCCACCCATTGGGAGAGCTGCAGGAGGCTGTGGAGATGCTAAACGATGCAGCAAAGGAACGAGAGCGAGCCATGGAGATGGCAGCAGAGGCAGAAAACCTGGAGCACCTGGTAGGGGATGTAGGGAAGAATTTGGGGATGCATTTGCGTGATCCAGCTAAAGCTGGACATGTTGGCTAGCTGGGATGGGCCCTGCACTTCACCTGGTGCCAGTGGCATACAAGGGCATTGGGATACATGGAGACTGCTTTGTGCGAGGCTGCTGTCCTGGTCTGTCCTGTGGCTGGTGCTCCCAGCCCTGCCCTTCTGTAGGTGCATCTGAAGCCACATGGTGAGTGGTGGCACAGGAGGGCCCATGCCAGGGTTTATCTCTCTTCCCCACCTTGCTCGTCCAGGTAGCAAAGGTGTCCCCACTCCTGGAGGCTCTTCGATGCAGAGCCAAAGCACTGGCTCATGACACTGCCCAAGCAGAAAGAAGCTTCACTGCAGTGAAGAGTGAAAAGGACCTCCAGGAGCTGCAGGGCTTGCTGAGTCAACAGCAAGAGATGGAGGTGAGACACAAGGAGCACAGTGGCTGGCCGCGTCAGTGGTGAGGAGGTATCCCAGCTGGCTGGGGCTGTCCTGGGGAGATGCTGGGCCCTGGATGCCCGAGTGTTGTAAGCCTTGGCATGCTGCAGCAGGCTGGGCTGGAATTTTCCAGTGGAGCTGAGCTCTGTCCTGCTCTGGTCCACTCTGCCAGCACGGAACAGGCCATGGGAGCAAGCTTGCATCACCTCCCATGTGCCAGCTCCTGGCTGCCAGCACCTTGCTTCATCTTCCTGCCAGTGGGGAGGTGACTCACATGAGCAGAGCAGGGAAACAAGGCAGCCCTCCACTCTGCCAGCCCTCCACTCTGCCAGCCCTCCACTCTGCCAACCTACTCCACCAAAGGTGGCTCTGTCTGCATCCTACAGTCCCTGTGCCCACATGCTTCCTGCCATCCCTGCATGCTGCTCTCCATCCCTGCATCCCAGAATACAGAAGTCCAGCCTTGGTACAGAGGAGTTGGATAGTTCCTGAATATTTTCTGCCTTGCGATCTTTAGCATATGGTGTCAGAAACCCTGCAAGGGCAGCTGGAGGAACTGGAGAGGGGAGCTGCCTGCTTGCAAGAGTTCTGCCCCACTCAGCTGTGCCCTATCAGCCAGGAAGTGCAGGAGACACTGTGGGCCTGGGCAGAGCTGCAGGAGCTGCTGCAGGAGACCCAAGCCCGAGTGCAGCAGGCCAGCCAGCTACGGCACTTCTTCAAGGATTACTTGGCAATGATGTAAGTGGCCATGAGCCATCAGGGTTGCCTCTGTGGTGGTTGGGAGGGAGCTGGTAAGAACACAGCATTGTCAGAGCGTGGGCTACTGGCAAGTACACGGCAGCGCTGGAGTTGCAGCCAGGTAAGACCACAGGGAGCCTGGAATGAAGGGCTGCCTGCTGTAGCACACCCCATGGCATCTTGCCCTGCCCTGACAGACTTGCTGCTGCCCCAGTAGCTGCTTCCAGCCACCTCTAAGCATGAGAATGGCTTCTCTCGGCCCTGCAGGGCTGAGAAGGGACTGAGTCACTCCTCAGCCCTCTCAGCCCACCTTTCACATGCCCACAGCTCCTGGACAGAAGACACACGGGCTCAGATCTTCTCTGAAAGCCCAAGCAGTCACGGCCTCCCAGAGACTCCATGTGAGGAGTTGGAGAGGAGGATCGAAGGGAAACTCAAGGAGTTCGAGATGCTGGCAGCATTGGGACAGCAGCTGGTGTCTGAGGAGCACTACCTGAGTGCAACAGTAAGGACAGGGGAAATGGAGTCAGGGAAACTCTCAGTGCCCCCCCAAAATCCTCTAGGGACAGTCACTGGAGAGGAGCAAAGGGCAGATGCAGAGCCTCAGCAAGTGGTACTAGGCCAGCCATGCCTGCCCTGGGCTGCTCAAGGCAGGAAGGGGTTTCACCCAGCAATAGATGCTGAATCCTGAGGTGACTGTATCCCACTTCCAATAGCTTCCTACAACAGAAAAGTATCCTGATAGGGCCAGTTTCCCTGGGCCAGGAGTCCTTGCAAGCTGCCCAACATCTCTCCTCCCCTCAGATAAAGGAGCGCTTGGAAGAGCTGCAGAGCATGTTGGGCTGGGTGCTGGTGCGTTGGCGAGCACAGAGGTACCAGCACGACCCAGGAAGCAAGCAGGATGACAGAAGGAGCACAGAGAGCCCCTTTGGTGCATCCCTCACCAGTCAAGTAAGTACCCAGCCACGTTAAGACTGTTGAGGAGCAGCACCAGTCTCAAGGATGAGGGCAGCAGAGGCACCAGATGGAGTGGGTAGTGCAGGAGTAGGGGAGGAATGTGTACCACTACCTCTGAGATGCTTGGGCAGGGCAAAGGGAAGATGATTTCTCAGAAAGCATCTGGCCCTGGCAGCCTTTTCTCCATCTTGCCTTTCTTGTCTCGCTCCTCAGGAGAAGCATGCCCCATGTGCTCAGCCTCAGCTGGAGAGTATCCACAGTCCAGTGGAGTTCACACCCTGCTCCCTTCTCAAGCCCATGCAAAGGTCAGAGTCACAGCTGCCAGTGAGAACGGCTGTTTTCCCACCAGCAACCCCCCTCTCAGATGGCCCAGCAGGAATGGAGCATAGCTGGAGGGAGACCAGGAGCTCAACACCTCACAGTGTGGAACCACCTAAGGAGGGTATCATCTGGCATCCTGCTGAGACCTCCAGGCTGCTGCTGCCACCACGGAGCCCCAGTGGGCCGGAAGGGACAGTCAACTTCATCCTTAGCATTGGCAAGAAGGGGGAGAAGAAAAAGGTGCAGCCAGTGGCCAGTAGTGGGTGGCCAGGAGAGGATACACTGCAGATGGTACGTGGGGCATGATAATTGCCTTCAGCAGAACCATGGGGGAGCACCTAGTGCCTGTCCCAGGGCCAGCCACTGCCATGCAGCCAAGGCAGCTTCCCAGAGCTATGCCTCCATGCAGAGCAGGAGGCTTTGAGGACTGTGGGGCAGCACTCATATGAGGACTGCCCCCCAGGCCATTTCCAAGCAATCTGCTGAGGCCGGGTCAGTCTCAGGAGAGAGACCTTTGTGCTAGTGCCAAGCGATGCCCAAGAACTGAGGACAAGCTTGTGCTGTCCCTTTTGCCTGTGCTCTCCTGCTTTGGCTCCTTGCCTACTTTGCCCTCAACTTTCTCTGTGTCTCTCTCTCTCTCGCCCTGCTCAGCTCCCCTCCACTAAGCTCTCAGGCTGTAAAACATTTTGGAAGCGTTGCCAGGGGCTTTTAGGAAACACTTGGGGTAGTTTAAAGCGAAAGAGAAAGCCACCTCACCAGCCACTGGAAGAGGTAATGTCCTTGGGGGAGGTTGCATGCCAGGCAGAGCGGCTGCATGGCGTGAACCTGCCTGCTACCAACCCTCCTGGGTGTGCCACTGTGCCCTACTGGTTGTGGTTCCTTGGGAGAAGGGAAACCCTCCCAGTGCTGTGGTCTCCAGAGTGTGGGTGATGGGGCATGTGAGGAGGGAGCTCAGACAGGGCTGGCTGCAGTTTGGCCTCTCAGGTAAGTGGTCTTGGTGCCCATGGGAGGTATGGTGAGCTGGTGTCCATTTCTGGTAGACAGCTGCAGTCCCTTGTGCAGCCAAATGAAGGGTGCAAGGGGGTTTGTGAGAGTGCACGTTTCACGGGAGAGCTCACTCTGGTTGCATGGTTCATAACCTTGGGGCTGAAAGCCCAGATTTTGTTGGGGCTTGCATCTGTTTGTTGCTTGAGAGCCTGCACGGAGGGCTGTGTATGAAGATAAGTGAGGGCAGCAGTGGCTGGGTAGCCCAAGGCAGAGGACAGGGGCCTGAAAAGGCCCAACGACATCAAGGCAGGGTGGGAGTCTGCCAGGGCTTTGGTAAAGTCCTCCTAAGAAGCAGAGTGTGACACTGCTGCAGAGAAAGACCTTTGCTTTCATCCTTGTAGCTGCAGCAGAAGGGCTGTGACTGAACTGGAGAGAGTACTAGAAGGGACTGTGCTCAGCACCTGCCCTTGCATTTTCTTGCTGTGCTGCCTTGAAGACATGCGAGGCTGGCAGGGATGGACAGTAGAGACTGCTGTGTCAGGAGCCACCCACAAGTGGTGTCTTAGAGGGCAGAAGTCCAGGTGGAGAGTTATATGGCACAGGCAGTGGGGAGCACCTGGGCTATTCAACCATAAGCAGAGGTTTCCTTGCCTGTCTGCCTCTTCCCTGCCTGCATTGAGGTGGAAGCAGCTCTTGGCGGGGCTGAGGCGAAACCATGCTGCTCCCAGCTCTGCATGTGCATCAGTATTTTTGACTGTCTGCACCCCAGCCCTGGCTCCCTACTGGCCCTGGCACAGCATGGAGGGTGTTTGCTGCAGAGTGGCAGAGGCTCTGGCCATGGGAGTCACGTTTCTCTCCTCTGTGTCCCCAGGCACAGGTGGAGACTGGGAAAAGCTCCGATGCAAAGAGGCCTCCTACTGTTGTCTGCCACCCCCCAGCATCCAGCAGTGGGACACCAGCTGCCTCCCACACACTGCCCAAGTCTGGGGCCAGCTCCCTCTTCAACAGCCTTCAGCGGCGGGAGCGAGTGAGGGCTGAGCAGGCCCAGCTGCTGACACTGCAGGGCATCATGGGTGCCAGCTCCATGCAACCCACACTTGAGGAGTACCGTGGTCCCAGCAACACATGGCCTCAGAAGTGTGACCGGAGGAAGGAGGGGCCAGCTGCTGCTAGACCTCTGCCTGGGGAGCTGCTGCTCTACATCAAGAACCCGCTGGTGCGGGACATTGATGCTGAATGTGGGGCAGCCCCCCAGCATCCCTATGTCCCTGGCCCAAAAACTATGTGTCCCCACCTTTCTCTGGGCTCTGTGCTCAGCCTGGAGCTGCCCCGGGACATAGTGGTCCTGAGGTGTCACCAAGAGGCCATGGCCCAGTGGAAGGAGGTGGAGGGGCAGGAGCGGAGGCAGGGCAAGGAGGTGAGGCCATGGGAGCCCACAGGCAAGCATGAAGCTGGATGGCAGGAGGAGGTAGATGTGGATGGACACAGTCCCCAACAGCCTGATGAGAGGCTGGGAAAGTCCTCCAAGAGCGAGCAAGGAACATGGTTCGAGGAGGTGAGTTTCAACCCCAGCTACAGCCACCAAAGGGCACACTGTACTCAGGAGGAACACTGGAGCCTGAGTCACCCCAGCTGTGCCAGTGAAAACCTCCTGGACTTCAGGCTGAGACAGCTGTCCTGTGTTGGTGTGCTGCGTGAGCAGGAAGGGGCTAAGCAGGTTGCCCATCTGGGCCAAGATGGCAGGGCCAGGCATCCTGAAGCCACTCAGCTAGAGCTTGGTCCATCCCCTACTGGCATCCCAGGCAGGGCAGAAGCCATTCTTGGTGCTGCCTGCACGCACCAGTCAGACGGCAGCAGCCAGCCTGGAGGATCTTCAGTTTCCCCTGACCCCTCCACTCAGCTGTCTGTTTTCGAGTGGGCACTGAGGTCTCCAGAGCATCCCAGCCCTGTGTCAAGCACCCAGGGGGTTTGCCATCCTGCCCACCGGCAGTTTGAGGAAGAGGAGGAGGAGCTGCAGGCCATCTGGGATGGAGCAGTTGAGCGACAGATACCCAGCCCACCAGCAGGCAGCCCCAATGCCATCACCAGCAGGCCCCTCATTCTCTCGTCAGCCAACAACGTGCTAGTAGCCAAGTTCACTCTTCCCAGCACCACCCAGCTCCTCCACAAACCACTGGGAGACAAGAGCCCTGGTGTGGGGCACAGTGGTAGTGGCAGCCCCAGCAGGCATGTGGTGTCCCCCTGCATGGAGGAGCTGGTGTCCACAGTCCCCTTGTATGGCCCTGACTCCTGGGATCAACGGAGGCATGGGGAAGAGGAAAGAGAGCGCAACAAGGTGAGAGCTGGGGTCCCTTGAGGTCAGGCAGGGGATTGGGAGACATGCTAGGCAGCAGCTGGATTACTTGCTCCAGCAAATATGAGCTGTATTTGGAGATCCTTGACTCCAGTGGCCCTTTTGCTCCAACTAGCAGGGAGATAAAAGAGTGAGATGCTGAATTTGGGAATCCCTGCAGAATGCACTCCCCTGCCAGCCCTCAGCCTTAGCAAGGCAGCACTTTACCCCAAAAGCCTGAAAACAACCCAGCCCCAGTTCTCCTGCTGTCCTATTCCCACTTCGGCATCATCTGCTGGGGACAGATCACGTGGACCCTCTGTGCCTCGGGGCTGAGCTGGCACCACTGCCCCCAGCACTACTTCACTCACCCTCTGTCCTCTTGCAGGTCCCTCCTGGTAAAACAGAGTTTCAGATGATGGAGGGGTCACTGGAAAGGAAGCACGTGTTGCAGTCAGGAGGGAGGAAGGTACATGTGTGTCTGTGGAAGTCCTTTGGGGCTGAGGTGCTGGAACATGGCAAGGGGCATCCAGATTTTGGGGCAGGAGTGAAGCCCCGCTTCACTGCTGATACTACCACAGCAGTGCTGATGGGTTGCTGGGTGGGTAGAGCCCAGTGTGGCGGGGGGACATTTTGGGTAACATGCCTGTCTTCTTCCAAACCTGTTGGCATCACAGCTATCCTCTGCTTGTGTCTCCCAGGCCAACTGCAGGGCCTGGGGCCTCTTTCATGCTGTGCTGATGCGACAGACACTGTGCTTCTACCAGGACCGCAGGGACAGCCTCAAGGTGCAGTGGAGGAGAGTGGGGTGACATGAGGGACTGGCAGTAGGGGCATCCTTGCCTCAGCGGCCAGGGAGGACAAAGCCTGCTGATCTCACTGTTGCTTTTTCCCTGCGCTACAGAGCTCCGTGGTAGCCCTTCCCCTGAACCTCTCTGGGGCAGTCTGCACCCCAGATCCTGAATACACCAAGAAGACCAACTGCTTCAGGCTTCAGTGAGTCACCCCAACCTACGGCAGCCAGGATCTCAGAGCCACAGCCCTCCCTAATCTGTTCCTGCTGGAACAGACATGCCAGTACCCGCAGCCAGAGCTAGCTTGGTTGAGTGCTTAGATGAGGATTTCCTCCTTTTCCTCACCTGCTTCCCTTCATTTCCAAGCTGGTGGGGGCTGTGGTATCTGCACCCCATGTCTGTCTCATTGCTGGCTTGTTATCCCCGCAGGCTGCGGGATGGCTCTGAGTACCTCCTGAGGGCCCCTTCCCAGACCCTCATGAATGAATGGGTCTTCAAGCTGCAGCAAAACTCAGGTGAGCAGCCCTTGCTGGCAAAGCCAGGTCCCAGCTCTATACAGTCACCATGGGTGTACAGCCCCTGCTGAGCCCTCTGATATGTGAGGGGTCAGAAGAGAAGTGGCACAGTGTTGTCTGATAGAGGCATCCTCCTAACCTGCCTTGGAACCATGGTTCACCGCCAGGCAGGATTTGGAGGCTTTGTTTTTACACCACAGTTACAAATCAGAAATAGCACGACTGACGTCAGTGGAGCTTCAGCAGCAAAAAGCCAGTGTCAGGAAAACTGTAATTGTGCCTTGGTCTTCCTCCATCTGCTGTGCGGGGCCTGGAAACTGCTTGCCTGACCTCTAGGCAAGGAGACTTGTAACACTGAGGTTTTCTTGCTGCTTTGCCCATACTCAGAGGTGTTTAAGCTTCACCATGAAACCTTAGGCTGGTTCGCATGACCAAGAGCAGGTGCTACAGCAGAAGATCAGGGCGACTAGTCATGGAGGACAGGCACCCAGAACTGGGGCTGGCTTTATGGTACGTACAGTCCTGTGTGCTGTCAGCACCCAGTAGGATGTTTGCTGTGCCCCTAGGATTCCCAGAAGTGGATTACTTCCAGGCAGCAGCACAGTGTGTTGAGGGCACTGGTGGTGCTGGAGGGTGAGTAGCTAGGAGCCCGCTAGCCGGGTCTTGTTACAGCTGCTTCCCATGCTTGCTGGTGTATGTTGCTCCAGCAGGCTCTTGGCTGGCCAGTCTGGTTTGCTAAATCTGCTTCTTTCTAGTTTCAGCAAGGTCCCTAGCCCCGGGAGCTCCCACCTCCAGGGACAACATCAGGTCACAACCACCAAGAGCCAAGAGATCGTGGTGCTACCTCGCTCAAACACCCACCTGCAGCAGTCTCTGGGCAGCCAGGATGGCATAGAAGATGCGGCTGTGGTAGCAGCAGGTGATTTTCCTGCTTGGCTGGACTCCTCCTGTGCCTTCACTCCTCTCCCCAGCCCAGAGAGGTGCAAGAGAGCCGACTGGGGGAAGCTGAAAGCTGTTAGTTCTGAACTAGCTGGTGTCTGGGCCAGGAGTCCTGGAACCTGATACACAGGGATAGGGTCTGGGGGAAGGTGTAGTTACCTCTTTTCATTTACTGGGGTTAACCACACGTGTCCCTCTCCTCTTTGGGGCTGATACAGGGTTGTGCTGTGGTGGCTGCCTTGTGATATGTCTCCATTCTGCTTCAGGGGATGCTCATGGGGCTGGGCACAGGAAGCAGCAGTGGTCACCCAGGGGGTCTCCCGGGCTGTGGGACAACGGCTGCCCAGAAGATGACTATGGGCTGGTGGCCAACAAGAGGAGGTCCTACTCCTTCACCTCAGGTATGGCTTTGGTTTCACAGTCACTGCCAGGAGGTGGCACCACTGCCCCCGTCCCTACAGAAACATAAGGGATCCTACTCCAGCATCCATTCACTCACTCATATTCCTGCACCTTCGGCTGCAGCCCCCACTCGGGTAGGGCTCTGGGGGGGTTGGCAGCACCTGCTGGCACCCTGCCCTCCCTGCTGACTGCTCCCCCTTGCAGCCACCTACCAGAAGATTACCCCAGTGGCCATGCCCAAGGAGCCAGTGGAGGCCGGGAGCAGCTACTCAGTCACACTGTATATTGGAGAGCAAACACCAGTCATGCCCCGGGCACGATGCCACTCCTTCGTGGCCCAGCCAGGGAGCTCACGAGATGTGCCAGGGGAGAAGACTCCTGCACCTCCTCGCCCCAAGAACAAATCTGTCTTCAAGAAGTTCTTTGGGAAAAAGGAGTGAGCTGCAGCTGAAGGGGAGAAACGCCCCATCCTTCTCTTTATCCTCTTCTTGGGTGCCATGCTGGCATGATCTTCACTCCCAGAGCCAGCTCACTGCTCATTGCCTGCCCAGGGGAGACAGGCAGTGGCAAGTGGCTCCACTCCAGCCAGCCCCAGGGCTGCACAACACCCCAGCCTCTGCAGCCCCCAGCCTCAGCCTGGCGCTGAGCCCCACTCCTGCCCACCCACCAAATGCTCTCCCTGGGTGCCACTGGCTTTTCCGGCATCCTGCCGACACATAGTGCAAGCAGGGGTGTGGAGGGGGTTGTTTTTATTAAAAAAACAGAACAGATGCTTAGTCTGAGAGCTTCTTCCTCCAGTAGCACTCATCAGTGCCGGAGGAGAGGGGCTCCCTGCAAAGTGATCAGATGCAGGGGACCACTGCAGAAGGCTTCAGTCCTGCTTGAAGAGAAGCCTGAGCCATCTGATGCCTCTCACAAGGATGGTTCCTCTGTGCCTGCACCAGACCAGCTAATTCCAGTAGGCAGTTGGGCCCCTTTTCCCTGACATGGAAGCTCAACAGGGAAGCTGCTGCCTAGAGGGCAAATCCTCCTGCCTGTGAAGCCCTGCCAGGCCTTCTCAGCCATTCTCTCTCACAGACCTAGGTCAGGGCAGGTGCTCTGTGCCATGGAGAGGGTCAAAGGAGTGTGGCTGGACCCTCAGGGCTTTTTGCATCGCAGACATTTTGCAATAGCTTCACCCAGTCTACACCGGGCAGGTGCCTGCCTCCACTGGGAAGAGGAAGAAGAAGCTGGTCCAACCTGCCCTGAATATGCACCAGCCCTGGGGAGAGAAGGGGAAGTTTCTGAGCCCATAGGCAGCAGAGCCTCTCCTCAGCAGACTGCAAGGCTTGGCCACACACACCCCTCGCCTTCTCACGCACATTGTGGGTCTTAAAATAGAAATGCTGGCTGCAGCCCAGCTCTGCAGCAAGGACTGGGAGAGGAGAAATGCTCCCACCACCCTGTCTCCCCACCCTGCACAGTCCCTGGAGCTGGGGACAAGCAGTGAGGTGGAGGTGGGCACACCAGTATCACCAGCATCACCAGCAGAGGAGCATTTTCAGTGCTTCCACTGAGAGGTGGGAGGAAATGCCGGCGAGGGGTGCTGCCATGAAGGCAAGGGATATGCTTTTCGTGTTCCCCCTGTGCCTTCCCACCCTTCACTTGGCTCCATTGCTCTTGGCTCCAGTACTTGTTTTCCTCCAGCAAAAGCTCAGCTGCCTGCACTGCCTTAATGGGAAGAGAGGAGAGGGATGGCAGTACTTGCAGGGGGGATGCCCTGGGGGGGGCCACCCCCAGCTGGGCTGGGGTGGAAGGCCGAGACACACATACCAGCAGAGCAGCTGGTGGGCAGGCGCCAGTTCATTCCTGAGCAGCTGAGGGGCCCGCTGGAGGGGGCAGTCGGTGCAAGGTGCCCTGCTGAGGGCTCTCCTGCCAACCCAGCCTGGGTGGGAACTTAGCAAGTCTCTCACTATGGCCAAAGTCCAATACAGCAGTATGGTGTGACCTGTGCCACCAGAGAGGTGTCCCCATCCCAGAGATGATTCTGGCACGTGCAGCACCACGCTTGTTGCCCAGGGCTGCCCTCCTTGCAAAGTGTTGTCTCCTTTGGGGGTGGTTGGCAACTTCCAGCCTACCGTCTCCCTGGCGTCGGAGGTATGGCCCTGCTACAACCCACTGACGAATCGTGCTTCCAGTTCCTATGGCAGAAGCCACTTCCCTCCCTTCGCTAATCCGCCCGTGTATGCAGCCTCCACCTGCTGAGCCAGCGGGAGCCGTGCTCAGCCAGTCTCAGCCAGTGCCAGAGCTCTGAAATGCGCTCTGGTTGCAGTCTGCCGGGCAGCAGAGGCTCCACATCCGAGTCTCGCTGCCGCAGGAAACCCCGACCTTGCTTGGTACCAGGCAGCAAGAAGGCTGCAGGCAGCATCAGCTGGCACCAGAACTGCTGAACCCTCAAGGTAAGGGCAGAGTGCAGGCGCAGCACGGAGAGCAGAGCAAGCACTGTCCCTGTTGTGCCTTTTTCCCCTGGGTACCAGGCAGGGGAGCCGGCTCCAAGCCCCTCTCTGCCAAGCGAAGGACTTGCGCCCTATTTTGCCTGCAGAGCAGTCCTTCTGCAAGGTCACCCTGCAACCGGGAGCCTGTGCTGAGCTCCCGGAGCCATCAACACACTACCTCATTCCTCCACTCCGGGAAGACAGCGGTTTGGGACCCTAACCAGGACCTGAGGCTTTCCTGTTCCATGGCCGCAAGGAGGTTTCAGAGCCTGTCGGGGGCAGTGAAAGTGGTGGGGCTAGCTGCCGGGACCCTTCTTTCCTTACTATGGCAAACTCACAGCGCGGCGGTGCCCGCTCCTGGGGCAGGGTTTCCCGGAGCGCTCAGAGGGCCAGGAGGAGGGGAGGCACTGGGAAAAGCACGGGGCATCCTTGTGCCCTGTAGCAGCGCGGTGACCCTCTCGCAGCGGCGGGTGCTCCAGCGGGGCAGAGCGGAGTGCGAGGCAGGGTTAGAAGCACCGGGGCCCGTGCCGACGGCACCGGCACCGTCGCTGGCTGGGGCTGAGGACTGTACTGCACCCGTCTGCCCTGTGTCCTTGACGTGGCAGGCAGCGCGCTAGGACCTGGCGAGCCCCAGGCAGACATTGCTGACAGAGCTTTGCCTGAACGGTGCGGATCTTGCCTTGCCAGCCGGCAGCACCGCGAGAAGGAGCCTGCCAGCTCCGGAAAAAAAACCACATGTAAGCGAGCGTGGCTGTGCCCCGGGGCCACTCCAGGCCGGGCGGGGGCTCCCTGCGCTGCGTCTCAGCAGCAGGGACGAGCCCGGCCGCAGGGCTGGGGCCGCCTGTTTAAGGGGACGGGGTGAAGGGCTGGTGCTGTTGCGATGGGAGTGGGTCAGTGGGTGCTGGGGCAGAGCGGGCATCCCGGCAGCGCTTCGAGGAAGCCCTGGCATCTGTCCCGTAGCAGTCCAGGTCAGCTGGGGTTGGGGCAGTGCGGAGATAGCAGGCTGTCCGACGGGTGCTTTGACCTCAACATTGCTCGGTCCTGTGCTCCTACATGTAGTGAGTGCTGCTGCCTTCCCCTCTTCATCCGGTGCCCCTCATGAAGCTGGGCAGGGGACCCGTGCTAGGAGATACGGCTGGCACCAGGACAGTGCCATGAGCAAACACCTCCATTCCACCCCACCAAAGCCCCAGCACCAGCCAGATGGGTATGGTGTTTGGCTAGCCTGCCTGTGGAGATACCACCCCAGGACTGCATAGCCACCATTTATTGGTCCCTGTCACGTTCTTGTGCCAGTCTTAGCCCCTCTGAGCAACGGCTCCCTCACAGCCCTTCCAGTTCTACATGTTCCTGTATGGCCCAGGGTGAGCCTGCACAGCAAGTGATGCTGCTGGGGAGTCCTTTTTGTTCCTAGAGGCCCTGGGGCTGTGCTGCATCCTGTCTCCCGTCCTGGACTTTTTCTGCAGCCCCATTCACTCTGGAGCCAGGTATTCTCCCATGATCCTGTCTATTTGTAGGCTGATTGATAGGAATCTGCCTTCTGCCCATGTCCTTCTTCCCCTAGATATGGTGTTCCAGCTGTCCACAGCATGATTTGGCCTGGTGCAGAGATCCCAGCTGCTCCCGAGCCCGAGGCTTAGCCCAAGGTTTGTTTGCAGGAGCCTGACCTCGTGTGCAGGGTAGAGAGATGAAGGTACAGGCAGCTTAGGGTTCATGGCATGGCCCTTGCCCCTGCATCTGTGGTGCCTCTCAGGTCAGGGCACTGGCCTGCTGCCCCGATAAAGGTCTTGTGTGAGAGGTGAGAAAGGAGGATTCTTGCCACTGCTCTATGCCCTAGTGCTGCCTCCAGGAGGGAGTGGTTGGTATAGAGGCTGCAGTGGATCAGGAAAGGTAGAGAATGAGGGAAGCTGGTATGGACCAGTAGTAGCAGAAAGAGAGATTCATCTGCCATGCCCTCCAGGCCCACATAGGAAAGATGAAGGAGGATGCAGCAGAGGAGCATGACCATGTGCTGCTGCTGACCTGCTTGCACTGCATTGACTGTTTCATGTACAGACATACAAGGAGCCCCTTATCCTTGCCAAGAGCAGCCAGAGCATCCTTGAAAACAGGCTGGATGGCACTGGAAGCAATGGGATGGAGGATGCAGGCAATAGCAGCAAAGCAGCCTGTCCTGCATCAGAGTGGACAGCCTTCACCTTAGCTGCTGCCAGCAACAAGCCAGTCCAGGACTTACTGGGCAGACAGGAGGAGCTCTTTTGCTCCTCAAGAAGCTTGGATTTTTTCAGGATCTCAGCAGCTTCATGACTGCTACTACAAAGCAGGGGCAGCAGCAGCACAGCAGCACCAGGCACTGCGCAAAGCTCTCCAAGTCTGCCATCCATCCCACAACACAGCACTAGTGAAAGCCATGTGAGGCTTTTCCACTGATTGCACCAGCAGAAGGTGGCAGATCCTTTGGAAAGAATGCAGAAGGCAGGGAGTAGGTCATGCCTGCAGCTTCTTCTCAGGAGGGTCTTTGTGGGAAGCCAGCCACTCCTGTTGTGAGGACTGACTTCCCTTCTGTCTTCCCAGAAAGGAAATTTACTGGGTGTGGTCACAGTGTTAGCAGACCAGGCTGATTTCCTGGAGGCTGTGAATTCCTATCAGCTAAAGATGGATGTGTCAAATCAACTTTGGGCCATGAGTTTCTGGGAAGGTAGCACCAGGAGCCACTCTTTTCCCTGAGGTACTTGTCAGTGGCACAAGGATGCTCCTGGCTGCCTTATGGCCCAGAGCTGTGGGAGAAGTGAGCTGTCTGAGGAGGTATGCCTTGTGCTCTTCCCCATCCTGTCTTATTCTATCCCAACTCATCCCATCCAATCCTATTTCAACCTATCCTGTCCTGTCCCATCCCATCCCTGCAAGACTCACAACTTTCAGAGGGCCAGCCAGGCCCCCTTTCTCTGTGCCCTGCATCTGAGCTGCAAGCACAACTCCACAGGACAGGTATTGCGTTCAGAGTGATTGTCACTGTATTGTGCCC
The DNA here is from genome assembly GCA_013399055.1 of Ramphastos sulfuratus. NCBI lineage: Eukaryota > Metazoa > Chordata > Aves > Piciformes > Ramphastidae > Ramphastos > Ramphastos sulfuratus. The sequence goes on along the minus strand of WBNM01034495.1, from coordinate 8,461 downwards.
TCTTGTGATCCATCCTGGCTGACAGCAGGACCCAGAAATCTGTTTCCTAATACTCTCCGTGCATGGGACAGAATCACAGAAGCCCTTCAACTGGAGAAGACCTTTGAGATCAGCAAGTCCAGCCATTTTCTAGCTTCACCAAGTGTGGTGCTAAAACATGTCCCTAAACATCACCTTTCTGTGTACGTTACATGCAAATGCTGGCCCACTTCTTTACTCTGCCTTCAGAACAAGGAGCTTCTGCCCTTGGACTTCCCTGATTATTGCTCTCACTCATCCCCAGCCTCTTCTCTGTGGCACCGCCCTTGGTTAGTACAGGACAAGTGCCAAACCCACACTTTGGGGTGCCTGGTCCCACTGTATGCACTCAGTTCTCAATAACGGTGATGCCCACAGTGCCCTGCTCCAGCTCACTGCCGGTTCGTCCTTGCTGTGTGCCTGAGGTCCCAGCGACCGGGCCCCAACTCCTGCCCAAGGGGCACCTCACGATGCTCTCCAGCCAAGAAGAGCCAGAGCCTCTCCCACCAGCCAGCAGCTCCCCGCAGCCAGGGGTACGCCGTCGCTGTGCTCCCCATCTCTGCTTTTCCAACCCTCCCTGCCGCATGCCGTGGGGCCGCTTAAGCCTGCAGCAGTCTAGCTAAGCCCTTCCCCGTGGGCTTCCCGTGTCCCTGCTCACCCCGGGGCGGGGGGCCCGGGGCGGGGGCTGCGCTGGCTTCGGCCAGAAGGGGGCAGCAGTGGCCTGTGAGCCTCCCTGCGATCAGCCCCAACACGGACCCCGGCAGAGCCCCTCTGAGGGTGAGAGAGCTGTGCAGCAACAACAGGCAGGTGTTAGAAGCAGGTGGATAGTGGACGGTGGAATTCTGCCAGGGTGCCCCCAGTAGCCGGAGCACAAAGCACTGCAGACTCCTGTTGGTGTCCCTCAACCCCATGAATTGAGTGATGCAGGACATCCTGAAGATTTACATCTCTCTCCCGACGGTTTCCCTCTCCCCAGGCCATGTCGGCACATTTTTCTGCCCACTGGTGGACCCTCGGCTTTGCGGAGGGGCTGAGAGAGGGAGGAAGTCACTTGGGTGACGCCCAGTGGCCGAGCTGTGGGTCTTGGGCTCGGCTTGTTTTTCTTCTGATGTCTCATGGTTGCACTTCGCTGAGTGGCCTGGGGGCTGCGTTTTGGCTTGGGAACCTGCCGAAGCCTGACCGGTACAGAGGGGAAATGGTGAATGGCTAGTACTGTTACAAGCTGTGGGAAAGGGCCCTCCTGGAGACCTCCCTGGGGGTTATTTGTGAGCGTTCAGCCGCAACTCCACTGCCGGTTTGCCAGTGGGGGAAAGCATGACGAGGCTGGCTTTGTCTCCAAACAGGATTTAGTCAGATGTGCCAGACGTTTACACTGAGCTGAATTCCTCCACGCCAGCCAGTGTCTGCTGGGCCAGGCACAGATCCGGGCCAGCATGGCTGTGAGAGCTTCTGGAGATGTGTTTCGAGTCCTCATCCTCTGCTGTGGCCATCTGCCACGGTCCATGTGGTGCTGGTGACTGCAGAGCCCATATGCAGAACAGGCAGGGTGGGCAGCCTCTGTCCATGCCTGCACTTCTTGAGAGCCAAGTTATGACTCTGCCCACTGCCACCAAGGCATTTCTGGAAGGCTGATAGGGCTATCCCTTGGGGCTGGGCTTCAGCCAGCTCCAGAAAGGCTGCTTCTTGCCTTTTCAGATGGTGCTTGGAGATCCTGAAAGCTGCTGAAGCTGCTGGCTTCACTGGGATATGGATGGGCTTTGTAGGAGGATGGGGGGTGAACAGGACCACACAGCGGCTTTCATCCACTTCATCCTGCCAGGTTGCTTCTTTCCCAGCTGACCACAGGTTTCCCATGGCATTTTACAAGAGTGTCTGGATGCCAGCCAGCTCTTTCCTCAATGGCTTTGCTTTGTTGTGCCAAGGAGTGGGATGTCCCTCCATCATTGCTTCAGTGGGCTGGATGACCTTGACTATAGTGTGGCACCCTCTGCCCATGCCAGCTCCATCCTCTGCCAACAACACATGGTGTGAGACTGTGACGGGTGACACTGGGTGTTCTGAGGGATCCATGTCCCAGGGCTGCCATCTCTGAATGTTGCAGGGCATTCCTGCTCCTCATTGTGTGAGAGATTAACCCTGGCTCCCCCAGTAAGAGTAGAAGCCTACACTGTGTGTCTTGCATTTACTCAGGTCTCATCTCAGCCCCCAGCAGGTGGAAACTGCCTGCTCTAGGAGAAACATTTCACCCTTGGCCAGTGGTTCTGTGACTGTCACTCAGTAACTAGCCACCCAACAACTTTACAACTAATTGGTGTCATTAGACAGTAAAAGCTTGTAAGAGCAAGCAAATGGGCAGCTGGAGCTGAAGAGAGAGCAGCAGTGGTGCAGGAAGGAAGGGAAGATGTTCAAGGTGCAGGGAGAGAGGCAGAAGCATGGGGATGAAGGAAGGATTGCACCCAGAAGGTGGTGGGGATGGGTGACCCTCGGCAGTGGCCTGGGTGAAGGGAGTTTGTGTGCCCTCAGTCTGCCAGCTGGGAGATGCTCTGTCTCACAGATGCTGCTGCCCCATGGGACACCAGGCCATCCTCTCTGACAGTCTGAGACGGGCTGGAGCTTGGCTTGACCTCAACACCCATGCCAGCCCCTGGGAGCACTGTGGGTGTCCCAGACCCCTTGCTGAGCTGCAGCTACCTGGCAGACAATGGGATTTGTTTCTGCTTGCCCAGCTGGAAAACACCTATGGCCCTGCCACCAGGCTGGAGGTGCTCGGGGCCAAGGCCCTTCCCTGCTGCTTCCTCAGGTCATTCGTGCACTGGGTATACCGAGCCTTGGGCGTGGTGGTGTGACCCCATTGCATGTTGAAGTTAACAGCGAGGGAAGATGGTGAGCATGGGGAGGTTCTGGGATTGGCTGGCAATTAAGTACCTCCCTTTGCCTGGCCTCTTCGTGCAGGTTTTTCTGCTGGTAGTGAGCTCCCGCTGCCCTCAGCCTACTAATGCAGAAGTCACAGGCAGCTGCCTGACTTTATCCTGGCAGGTTGAGGGAGGAACCTCATACGATGAAGCAGAGGGACAGCAGCACACTGGAGATATGCATGGCCCCCTGTGAGTGGTGACATGCGCAGCTGGATCTCTGTGCCACAGGCAGAGCTTAGGAGAGTATTGCAGCCTGCTTCTTCCCCATCTTATCCCAGCCAGGCTCAGGCCATCAAGTAAGTACCACTTCTGCCCTGCCACCTCTCATCTCAAAACACAGGCCAGGGTAACCATTAGGAACCTTGTAAGCAATGACTGGAGAACCTCCCCCCACCAGGTGTCTGTCAGCAGCTCTGCAGCCAGGGCCCTGCTCCAGGGTCTACCAGGGCCTGAGAAGGAACAACAAAACTGAACTGGTCCTTGAGACATTCACTGATCTCAGTAAAAGGCTGAGATGCTTTGTTGGCTACCAAATCATCCTGGATCATTGCAGTCTTATTATAACTGGGTTCCCAGGAGTCTGTAGTGGATTTTCTCCCCATATTGGCATTTGACAGTGGTCCAGCATCTTCTGTGTTTCCCTCCATGTGACTGATTAAAATGGCCCTTCTCTCCCTTTCCCAACTCAGCTGTGTTCCACTGCCTTGTCACACGTGCAGAGAATCGGATATGGCTGCTAATCTGCTTGCCACCCCACTCCTGCCTCCCTGTTCTGCCTTTTAAACACACTGGCTCTCTGTTTCTCTGCATTGTGGTACCAAGGGCTGGCGCAGAGGCTCTCTGAGCTGAGCCACCCATGCCATCCTCTGAGACAGGTGAGCAGTACCTAATGGAGGGAAACACTGTCATTGTGGTTCAATCTTGCAAAAGAAAGGGTAGTTTTGTAATGGAAAAGGGAGCTGGATGGCACGCAGCTCTCGGAGTTCAGCCCTGCTGCCAGCTGCCAGCCTCACTGTGCCTTACTTTCCCCCGCCTCGCAGGCACATTCAAGGGAAAGGGAAATCTCATTGCAGAGGGCTGGTGTGTTAGTTAATGTAAGGTTGCAAAGTGCTCACAAATCTCCAAGGAAAACAGTCAACATGGGTGCCAAGTGTAAAGGATCCTGTAAATACTGCCTAGATCCTCAGGCTCTAAAATTCAGATACTGCCCAAGAGCCATGGAAAATATTCCTTCAGATCATATTTTGCATTACCCACAGCATGGAATAAATTTCCCTTTTTCTCTTGCTTTCCAAACCAGCTGTTTGTTTGCTTTCCCCTTTTGGATTCTGTTGCTTTAGCTGAAGCAGGAGATTACTACGGGGAAAAAAAAAAAAAAAAAAAAAAAAAAAGGCAGCTTTTGTGAAAGATTTGGCAGCAAGAGCCTCTGAAGGGAGAGCACTTGGCTGTTTTACTCTGCCTCTTGCACAATAGTTTTGAGCAGAGTGTACAAACTGGACTCCAGGTGATGGTATTGCAGTGCCTGTGCCGCATATCTGATACTTCAGAAAGAAAATCAAAGGGCTGGGAAGCTTAAGCCCCATCGACATATCCTTGGGAACATGTCCATAGGACTGCTGGCCTTAGGTAAGGAAGAAGCTTTGCCATTTGCCTTCCTCCAGGAAAGAGGACTCCACTTTCTCCCCTTGCTCTGGGGAACGCCGCAGCCTGCCAAAAGTGGCAGCGTGTTTTGACACCAGGCTGCTGCTTCAGGGATGGTGAGGGTCAAAGGACAATAAACCCCCAGGCCCTGCTTGAGGCTGCCTTTTTTCCTTGCCCAAGTGACACAAGGTAGAAACATCTAGTTCTGTGTGTTGTTCTGGTGGTGTACACCAGTGGGCCTAGTACCAGTGCTGGGCAAAGACCCAGCTGTTTCCAGATGGGAGCAGAAACCATTTCTGTAGCTGTTTGCTTCTTCTGGGAGGCTTGTTACTGTACTCACAAAGGCAAAGATGATAACATGAGAGGCACTTGGGAGTAGAGGCCTCTGCAATGGCAACCCATCCTGCCGAGAGGAAGCAAGACAGCTTGGTCCTTCTGCAAAGACTCATGTTAGCAGGAGCTGTCACTGGCTGCATGGTCTGTCACCTTCCCTCGCAGAGGAGGTATTTGCCCCCTGAGACCGGCACTGCATCACACAGACCAAGGACTGAGGCACTGAGGTGCCCGTCCTGAGACAAGACCCATGGCTGAACTGTCTTCTGTCCTGCACCAGCCAGGGCTAGATTTTAATGGATGCTGTCCCAGCCTTAACTTTTCTCACTCCACATTGTCTTGCTTGCTGTAAGTCTCCTTGCCCACAGGAAGCAGAGTGTATCTTGCAAGCTGGTGGTGGGTGGGTGCACAGATCTGTGTAGAGAGGCAGCCAGCAGCCCATGCTGTGCTGAGGAACTGGAGGGTGCCTTTCTCCTTGCCTCCTCCCCTTGGGTGTATCTGCTGGCCTCCTGTCTGCTTGTGGTCAGACATCGGTGCTAATGGATTTCAAACCCCCTGTCTCCACTGAGAGACATCTCTGTCGAGAGATGTTGATTCTAGCGCTTGGGTGGGGCTGTGTGGACAGGACCAGAGCTATGAATTAGAGAGCATTTAGTCCTGTAATTTGGAGATGTTAAGTGCTAGGCACCCCGCTGATGAAAGCTAGAGGTGAGCAGCAGCTACACCCACTCCATCCTGAAGCAGAGACTTTCTGGCATATCCACTCAAAGGTAAATTCTGTGGTGTTTCTCCTCCAGATGAGGTCTGGGGCTCCTAATGATGCTGAGAGCCTTGTCCTGGCTTCTCTAACAACAGTAGTGGTTCATCTGGGCTCCACCAGTCCGGACCCTGCACTTGGGAGTCCCTGAGGGATCAGTTCCTGCAGCTTTTAGCCTACACTTAAAGCTGGAGCTTATATAGAAAAATAAAATTGTAAGGGTGTTCAGATTTTAGCTCAATGCTGCTAAGCAGTGAGGGTGTGTATCTTGAGGGAAAACAAAGGACTCAAGTTGCTGTGGTATTGAGGGCCCATGGACAGCTACAGGGACCAGTAGGGCTCCAGAGGTGACAGCATAGCACATCTCAAAGCCAGAGAGTAGGCAATGTGAGACATTCCAAAGCAAGTGACCTGCTCTTCTGTTTTGAGTTTTTCCCCAGTCTCTTTTGAACTGGTCTTGATTCATGATTTATGCTGGGGTAAAAGAAGGGAGAGAGAGAAGGAGAGGGAGAGGGAGAAGGAGAAGGAGAGGGAGAGGGAGAGGGAGAGGGAGAGGGAGAGGGAGAGGGAGGCTGCATTTTCACTTGGAAAAGGTAAAGCATCTAGTTAGTGACTTCTATTCATGTCTGGGCTTATTGCAGCTTTCACAACATTCAGAGCAGGTGTGAAGCTTTTCCTTTCCCAGGCTGGGAATGAGGGAGAGAGGGAGCTCACTCAGAAGAAAGCCTTTCCAGCTTGGACAGGCTTAGGGAAAGTAGGCTGAAGAAAGGCAGGCCCAGGGCTTGGATCCATCATTTTCTGTTAGATGTAGCAGGAGCTTAATTGGAGATGGGAGCTTTTAAATTTAATTTGATCTGATATGAATCTTATGTTTAAGACAACTGCCTCCTGTCTTATTATCTGACAACGTCTGCTGCTCGCTTCTTGCTGTCATTGTATCCCACTATCTGAGCCCAGAAACCCATAATGGCAACAGATGTCTACCACTTACACAGTGGAAGAGATCCAGCAGCAGAGACTGCTACTGAGCAGAACAGCAAAGTCACTTTCTGAGGGTGACAGTGTCATTATTGTGTCTCAGAAAGCACTGGTAGCTCTCTCAACACTTTCCCCATTGCCTTTTATTTAGGTTTTGGGGACTTTTGGCTTACACAGTGATGTCTTTCAGGTCTAATTTGATTGAGAATAATTTGATGAGGCAGAAATTATAAAAATATAGTTATTTTTATTTTCCCAAAAAGTCACATACCAAAACTGCATACAAAACTAGTTACATTTTATTTACAGGTTCTAATTCGTCCGGGAATTTTCACAAGGATGCTTATGGGCAATTTTAGTAATTTAGGAAAGTCAGAGAATGGAAAAGGCTAAGCCACAAAATCGCTTTAAGCCACTTAGAAACCAGTGGCTAGCAAGACTCTAGGGAAAAGCTGAGAGAGAGCACAGGATTTACCCATGAGGGCAGAGCAGGAATTCAGAGATGGTCCCTGGATCTCCTTTGCAGCAGCCTCTGGAAACTGCAAGTTATAATTGAATTGTGGAGCCATGCGGCATAAATCCAATGCGAATGGAACTCACCACAGTCAAAGTGTCTGGAGACACAGCTTCCATGAGGCAGATCTCGTGGAGCGGCACTGCCTTAGTGGCGCAGGGACAGCCACACTGCTGGCATGTTCCTGCCAACAGCGGGAGCTTGCAGCAGAGGCAGGGTCCTTCCAGCTTGGGGGTAGCGAGCAGGAAGCCAGGATATATCGGTCCAAGGAGAAGCTGCGTCTGGTTGCCACAGGCAAATCTCTTGAATGGATCAAAATGGACAAAATGGACCCAATGGACCTGCCTGCGCTTTCTTGTCACTCTATTTAAAATCTTTTCTAGACAATGTGTCCAGTGCCAATATATAGTGGGTGCGAAGAATCCAGCTAATCACAATCCCAGATTCCAGCGCGGGCTTTCCCACGAGTGAGTACAGGTGTGGGAGTGGGAGGAAAAGGCCTTTTGCCTTTCCCCTTTCAACCCTGCAGTGGGAGGAGAAAGCAATTTTGAGGCTTCGTCTTCCCCCATTCAAACCTCCGCTAACAGCAGCAGGGAAGGGAGTTTGGAATGCCCCATGTCAGTCTGTCTTGAAAGAGAAGCTTGGTGCTTGGATTCTGAGAGACTGTGCATTAGAGATAATCTTGCTGAGAGATCATGAAGATGGGAATCTGACAGAGCACTGTGGGGTGGGGGTGGTGTTAAAACTTCTGGTTTTAATTTCTAACCCAAACTGATCGCTGTCTGCAGAGAATTTTCCAAGGCAGGCTTATTAATGGAGCAAATGCTTTTAAAGTCAAAGCCACTGCAGGGTCTTCCAAGTGCCACGGACTGTGACCATGCAGCATGGGGGAAGCAGAGAGAGGGAGGGCCCTGTGCTCCTGGCTTGAAACACCCAGCTACATAAATAAGATCTCTGTAGACTGCTTAACTGCCCGGATACGAGGCTGAATGCAGGTACACTCCCCTTGCTGGGGACAAAGTACCCAGAGTGCCTCTGCACCTTGGCACTTAAGCAAAACAACAGCTTTTATCACAGCTGAGTAGATACCTATTCCAGAGAGACAGAAGCAGCTTGAAGGACAAACAATGGCTTAAGAGTCCACCACTGCCCCTTGAATACTAATACTTGGATCTGGATACAGGGGAGTTGCAAAAATTTCATAGGTCTTAGAACTTGACTGCCATCCTTTGTAGTACCATCATGATTGCAGTCCAAAAAGTGGTCTTCAACCCTCTTCGTAACCTGATATATATATATATATAT